>CAUYRH010054322.1:0-22237 GCA_963574655.1 Perodicticus potto
CCACCTCCGGCATATGGGGCCGGTGCCCTACTCCTCTGAGCCACAGGTGCCGCCCTATGATATATTTTACTATGCAGAAATACTAAGACTCCCTTCCCGCATCAAGGGGAAGATTAAATTTTATTTGACTGAAATGGTTAAACTCTAACCATTCATTATGCAGGAAAATAAGGGCTAGAATTTGGATGCTGTTTCTTAACCTGAAACTTGTCTCATCTCTGATCTTAAGGATTACTGAAACATCTGGAAGATGATCATAGTCACATCTGAACTTGATAATATTTTAACATTTTGACCTAAGCACCTTGCAAATCCTGGGACATAATAGATTCTCAGTAAACCCTGGCTGACTTAACGCACAGCTGAATTGTCTGAGGGCAGAATGCACTTGGAGATGCACGTAATACAAGGTCAGTGAAGTCCTCTGCAGCTTCCCCCAGATAATTAGCTTCATAAATATCGATGTCTCAGCATTTCCCACCCTTCTTTGTCAGCCCTCCTGGGCATGTCTGAAAAGTGCTTTTAACATAGACTTAAGATGAACATGAAGCAATATTAATTAATCAAGCTGGCCAAGCCTCTCTTCTAATACTCTGCCACTTTCTGCTACTTCTTCTAGATACATCCACTCTGTAATGGCTGGACACAGGGGGAGCTTTTCTATTCTATTCTACCTCCCCCACCAGAGACATGCCTTGCTGGGATTGGGCTTGATTCTCCAAAGCTCCGTGGCCAATGAATTTTGCTGATGGTAGTAGGTGTCCGCCACTGCAGGTGTGGGTCGTTAGTAGTGCGGAACTTCCTTCTTCCAGCTTGTGACCACCGTCATCTTTCCCCAGACGCTTTTCCTATGCAGACCAGGGTCATTTGGATCTCTCCGCAGCCCCCACACCTCGGGAAGCCTCTGGGGGCTTCTCTTTCTCATCAGTACTCTGGTCGCTGACTTTCTCTGCATCTTTGGTGTGGCAGCACGCACACGACGAGCTTGTCACTGTGTGTGCACACAGGGTAACACAGCTGCCTCAGTGGCAATCGCGGACGTAGAATGTGACAGTGAAAATCAGCAGTGACCCTCAAGAAATCTCAAGTATGTATTTGTGTTTTTCTAGTTTCAACCAATCAGGTCTTTGTAATTAATTTAATCCTATTAGCAATCATAAACAAAGAGGTGACATTTCACACTTTTTAAATTTTATTTATTTATTATTTATTTGGCCGGGGCTATTTCACACTTTTGATACACACACTCTTTTGAACTAGTAAGAAAGAACTCTCCAAAGGACAGGAAGGACATCCTTTAATGTGGGAAAACAGCAATTTATTTAGAGCTACCCTAGTCACTACCTTAGAGGATAGCCAAGCTCTAAACATTGAGACATTTAGGGAGTTGGTTATTTGGCATTATGCCAGTTAAACGTGTAGCTGATTGATGTCATTTTTAAATTACTTGACTACCTCATTTCCTGATGTTTTGGCATCTTGCCGACATCCTCCCCACAATCCCAGCAGTGATTTTTAGAAGAGTCCTTCACTGCCGTCTCATGGTGGCTGGACGAATGGTTGGGACTAAGGAGGCAATGTTGGCTGTACCTTTCAGCAGGGAAATTCGGGTCAGTCGCATTATCTTGGGTAAGTTTTATTTGTGTGGGCTTCAGTTTCCTCTTGTGCAAAATGCATGTTACATTGGTTATAAAATTCTACACATGTGGAACTGCCTAATTGTCAAAGAAAATCTTCAGGACCGTGTGAACAACTTTGCATACAACCAGGTACGCATGTTTTGGGCTATGTGCTGCTTCACTGGGCCTTGGAAAGTGCTCACTGATTCACAGGTTCAAGCCATTCACAAGGGGTTCCTTGTCATTCCCATGAATGTAAATATCCTTTATACTTCTCATGTCCCTGGGCTTAGGAGCGCCTTCATTTTTGGAATGCAATAAGGGAATTCTTCGTGGAGATAATTAAAGGCCTGTGTCCTCAACCAACAACACAGGTTTTAATCAGAAGTTGAACGTGGAAATTCTTCTTTAGGAATTATACTAATCAGGTACAAACCGGGATGGAGACAGGGAAGATCAAAGTGGAAATTACCTCTGCTGGTCCCTTGAAGAGCAAATTGTTTTATTGACTTTTCTTCAACATAGCTCTTATTGTGCCTCGTAGGGGTTTCTCTTCTTTGCATTTTTTTAAAAATAGAATTTGATGATCTGTAAGAATGGAAACAAAGACCTTTGAATGCAGTCTCTGTCTGGCTAGAGGCAGAGTCAACTTTGAAATTGTTCTATTAAATTACAGTGGAGACTTGCAGGGCCTCATGAATAGAAGCCAGCCACGGCCTCTCCTTTCAGTAATCAGGTGAAGGAAAACAGGGAGACAAGGACATTTCAGTTCTCCTGAAAGTAGGAGCCTGAGACGGTTATATCAGGAGGAAGTGCTTGGGGTAATGTCTGTCCCTGCCCAGCCTTTCGGAGACTGGCAGAGACGTGGTGAATCTCTCTCTTGAGAATTTCTGAGCAACTTGCAGGGCCCTGACAAGCTTCCTTTTACAACTTAATCGATTCAAGGAATATGAGCAGCAATGCCTTGCCTGGTAGTTATGTAAGATGAAAGGAGTCTCAAAGTCGAATGAAACTGTATTATTCAGCTCTGTATTATTCACTCTGAAGACATCCCACTCTATAGGTTATGCATGAATTTCCCCCATTTGCCGGAGTGAAGCACAGTAGCCGAAAGTCATCAATGTTTTATAAACTGTGACTAATCCTCTACATAGTCAGTCTCTCTCTCTCCCTCTCTCTCTTTCTCTCCCTTTCTCTCTTCCTACTGATCGGAATTTCTTTTTGTAATTTCCTGATATTTAGCCACTACTTTTCTGTATTATGATTATTTTTTTTTTAAATGACTTGAGACCATGGCAAGCTGTGGCGTTGAGGATTGATAGGGTCATTAGAGAAGCTGCTTTCCCAAGCCTTTATATTGCTTTGAAACATTTCGCTTCAAAATAGCAACAAATAAATCTGAAGCTCTGCCTTCCAGAGCAGCAGCACAGCGGCGTTTCCAGGGCCCTCTTGGCTTTCACCAGGCTGTGGCCGCCCCCAAATAGTTGTGGGCTCATAAATGTTTAGCAAATCACGGCAATGAATGCGGCAAGGGCGGACATAACCAATGTGTGTGTTTTTTTAATCATGCATCATTTAGTATGAAGACAACTCTTGGATGTTTTGGCAAATTAATTTGTATGGCACTTCAGAGAGCGAGAGAGCAGCTGGGCTCCAGCCCATGGAGCTGCACTGGCTGCATCTGCTAATAAACTTGCTGCTGCCACCGCCTCGTGTGAAAGAACAAATTAAACCACGAGGTGCTGGGCTTTCTTTGCTGTTTCCCTTCGGGGTTTTGGGTGAGTTCATGTCCGTCCTTGTCCTGTGGTTCTAAGTGTTTCTGCTGTGCCGTGTCAGCAACTGCAATACAGCGAGAGAGCAACAATTTCTAAGAGAATAATCCTCTACCATTTAAGAAGTCACAGTGCCACCTTTTGTGAAATTTGATTGCGTCTGTACTCCTGGGCATTTTTACAAGTCAAACGTTACTACTACCCCATTTCTGTGTTTGATGTAATCCTCCATGAAAGAGCTTATGTGGCCTAGGTATTTTCTAGGTGTTGATTTTTTTTTATTAAATCATAACTGTGTACATTTATGGGGTACAGTGATTTGATATACAATGTGGAATGCTTACATCAAACTGATTAACATAACCATCACCTTTCTTACTTATTTGTTGTGTTCAGACATTTATACTCTACTCTTAATAGATTTGAAATGTACCATTGTATTGTGAACAATAGGTGAGGTCCCACCAAGTACCTTCCCTCCTCTGGCCCTTCCCCCTCCCCTTACCTTTCCCACCTCTTCCCTTCTTTCTGGACTATAGTTGTGTTTTATCACTCGAATAAATGTGTAGGTGATTATATATTGGTTTCATAATAGTATTGAGTACATTGGATACTTTTTTTCCATTTTTGAGATACTTTTCTAAAAAGAATATGTTCCAGCTGCATCTAGGTAAACATAAAAGATGTACATAAAAGGTATCCACCCTTTTTATGGCTGCATAGTATTCCGTGGTGTACATATACCACAATTTGTTAATCCATTCATGGGTTGGTGGGCATTTGGGCTGCTTCCACGAATTGACGCTTATGAATTGGGCTGCAATAAACACTCTGCTGCGAATGTCTTTGTTGTAAAATGATTTTTGATCATTTGGGTAGATACCTAGTACAGGAATTGCAGGATCGAAGAGTAGGTCCACTTTAAGTTCCTTGAGAATTCTCCAAACTTTTTTCCAAAAAGGCCGTATTAGTTTGCATTCCCACTGGCAGTGTGGAGAAGTGTTCCTTTTTCTGCACAGCCACACCAGCATCTGTAGTTTTGGGATTTTGTGATGTGGACTAATCTTACTGGAATTAGATGATATCTCAAAATAGTTTTGATTTGCATTTCTCTGATGATTAAAGATGTTGAGCATTTTTTCATGTGTTTGTTGGCCGTTCACCAGTCATCTTCAGAGAAGTTTCTGTTCAAGTCTATGTGTTGATTGAAAGAAAAATAATCTGAAAGAAAAATGTATTTGGAAGAAGTTCTAAATTTAGGCGCTCCTCGGAGAAACACGGGATGGGGGTGTGAAAGGAGAGGAAGATAATTCACATGCAACATATTCAATATCTTTTCCCATCATTATCATCCTCAGAGCTTCCAGGCTAATGGCTGAGGTCACCCCAGTCCTCTGCCAGAGGGATCATATCCCAACGCATCCCCCACACAGGAGCTCCTGGGGTTTCTTTTCTTCTTCCTACACTGCCCACTTTTGTGTTCTGTTGCCATTCAATCTTTAAACAAAATTTAGAAATATGCCTTTTCTGATGCAAATTCTCTTTTCCTCAATGTTTTTCCAGTTTTGCTTTTTAACTGGAGCCAGAGTTATGCAACACTCAATTCCAGAAATCCCCGTGCTCTTCTGCTTGGAAGGGACAGCAGTGGGAAAGCCGCCTGGGTAAGCCTGGAATTTTCTTTTTAACAGGAGAGAGAAAGGAAGGCTGAGAATATCTATTTAAAATAATTGTCAATGGCTACAGTCTTGTCCATGGGTATACAAGATTTTCTTCTAAAAATACATAAAAACAATACTTTTTTCCACCTCTCAGGGAAGCTGTGGGGCACCAGAAGTGGGAAGACTTGAGGTTAGTTTTAAAAATTTTATCATGTGGCTAACAAAGCCCTGAAGACATGAGTTGAGTTGCATGTAATGAAGGATTTTCATGTCACTTAATAATAAAATATTTCCTTATATTATTATCGATTGATAGTGCTATGACTATCTTCATATGGTAAAAGTGTAACATTTAAAATAATTCATACTTATTTATACTTTAAGCTTGTGTGTTTAGTTATTTGGTTGATAGACAGTTTCAAGGACTGAGGAAGCTTTGAAAATCCAGACCAGTAAGTATTTCATGGTCTGACCCCCTCCACTAGCAATGGTGGGGATAATGATGGCGATGAAGATGATGATAGTGGTGCCTCATATTTTAGAGAGCTTAATTTGTGCCAGACATGTTCAAGAACTTTACAGGTATTAATTAATCTAACCTTCATAACAACCTTATTATGTGGGAAGTTATATTGCCTTTTTTCATATAAGGGAACAGAGATGCAGAGAAATTAAGGAGCGGGCCTAAGGTCACAGTGTTAATAAGTGATGAAGTCGAGATATAGCTGTAGCATTCTGTTTCCAAAGCCCACATTCCCAACTGGTACTTTACAGCCTTACTGCTGGGATCATTTTCTATTACAAAAATTAAGTTTGATTACAATTTGGGATAGCTTCACTCCATACACTTTCTTCCTGCATTGCTGCCCCAAACGTCCAAAATTAGGGCTCCTATGTTGCACATATTTGAACCCCAATGCCCCTGATAGTGGCTGGACCAAATGACAGTAGGGACATTTGACTCACACTTTCAGCCTTGCTCAGGTTTTCAACCATGTCTTCATACCACCAACAGAACAGGGTTTTGAAGAACACGGAAGAGTGCAATTATTAGTGCTGACCAAGGCCAGAGCTGTGAGATCTGGTTGACTCCTTACCTACCTAAGCTCTGGTTGGCCTCATGATAATCACTTACATTAATTTATTTATCCCGTCCACCAGGGGTCACAGACTTGAATGCTGACAACATGATCTAGTGACGTGAGCTGGAGGCCAAGTTGCCGGTATTGACCGAGCACAACCTGTGTCCTGCTATGTGGCCTTTCATAAGCAGCTGAACAGAGTTTACCTGGGGGCAGTCTTTGGTAGGCTCTCAGCCAGTTTGCCACCTCTGCAACACATTTATCTCTATTAGTAGCACACATTGGAAAGTTGCCACTGGCCTCTGATGTCGGATAATGTGCCATCCAACTACCCATTAATAAATAAGGACAGAAAGCTGACTCCCAGCTTTTGGCCTATCTGTGGCAGACAGATTACGGCCCTTAGGGAATCCAGTTTCTGAATGAATCAAAGAAATTTCTATAGAATCCGATCTAGAAGTTCAAAGCTAGGCAGCTTCTATTTTGTACCCAGCACTGTGCTAGGCAGACACAATGGAAAATATGAAAGAAGCAGGAAATCCTACTATCAGTTTTAGAGCTGTCAGCTATTTTGTAGGGGAAATAGGGCAACACACTGGAAATAAATAATGAATAATGCATGATGCATGTGAGCAGGGTCAGAGAGTTCAGATACTGAGTGTGGGAGGAGCTTTCTATGGCAGAATGGGTCTGGGCCTAACACAGGTGAGACACAGGCTACTTCAACTCCACTGCCCATGACCCCTGTAAAATACCAAGGATCAGCCCACAGTCGCCATCTTCAGAGCCTGGAAATACAGCAGGCCTGTCTGGATTGAATCTAAAATTGGCTAGTAATATCTTGCCACACTGACTTTGGATTCACAGATGTGCAGGTGGTGTTAGACTCCACACTGGAGTTAGAATAAGGCCTCTAGAAGTGGATTTGCCACTGGTTGGGAGGATTGGGTCATGGTTCTTCCTTGGTCCTAAAATATCCAGCAACAATATATGGCCAATTGGACAAACCATTCATTCATTGATCAATCAATAAAAAGCTAGAAGTTATTTAACACAGAACCTACTGTGTGCTGGGTTTTGTGCTAGCTTTATATCTCCAATTCTGGGAAGATAAAATACAGAAATGGATGTTAGAAAGTCTGGGTTTTAATCTGGCTCTCTTTTTTATTTGCATGGAGGCAGAATAAAAGTTAATTTACCTGTGTTGGCTTTGATTCCACACCTGTGAATGAGAAACTGACTACATCTGTTGTTTATAAACTGCTCTATGGTGTCGTGTGGTTTCTTTCTTTGGGTTGCCTCCAAATATCTCCAAAGTGGTTCTCAACCAGGGGAAGTTTTGCTCCCCCCCTCATCCCCAGAGGATGATTGGAAATGTCTGGAAACGATGTCGGGGGGAACAGCGTTGGCTGCTGGCATCTGGAGGGTCATTGTGGATGTTGCTGGATGTTCTATAATACACACGACACTGCGCAACAAAGAATTGCAAGGACGCAGGTTGAGAAATGCTGCTGGAGAAGGTATTTGTGAGGCTGAATAGCTGGGTCTGCGGGCCCCATAATTCACTAGCACCAAAGTAGATCTACATTTATTTTCAGGATGTAACAGGCATAAGTTCAACAGGGAACAAAAAGTGTGCAAACTTTATGGTCTATCTTTGCGCTGAAACTACATCTTAATTCCCCCCAAGGTTCTCAATTGTTTGAGGGTTTACATGCAGATATTCGAGGTTCCGGTCCTTTTATCTCCTTCTGTTCGGGTTTGAGTCTACTGGTGCCCCTGAAAACCCAACCTGGCACGGAGGAGCAGTGAGGCCCAGCCCGCCGCCAGCCTCAGCCCGGATGCATGAGCAGCCGGCGCCCTCGCTGCTGGTCCTGTGAGCATTTATTTACCCTGGCTACGCTTGTCCCCACCCTGGCTGCGTGTGCAGTGACACGCTCTCATTCACAACTGCAACCCTTCCGGTTCAGTCTCTCAGCTGCTTGTGTTCTTGTTTTAGGGTCACTGAAAACTTTCAGACATGTTCACTCCTTAACCCCTCTGAGCTGTGGACTCTCAGGGCAGGGCTCCCGTAGACACTCTCTGTCTACACCTGCCCTGCCACCATCTCGGCTGACAGTTGCAGTCCCAGGCTGGAGAGAGGCCCCTTTCTGAGAGGCTCTCTGGCAGCCCTGTGGAGGGTCTGAATAGTGGGGTACCTCCCCTCGTTCTGAGACCCCTCAGTCCCACCTAAGTCTCCTTTGCAGAGAGTCCCCCAGCCGGCACCACCAGCACACACTCTTGTCCTCGGCAGTACCCTTTCCTCCTCCTAGCTGGGGGAAATGTATCTCTTTTTAAGAGTGAAAACTGGATTCTACCCCATCTGGCACTTTTTCTAACCTTACTGCATGTCGTATAAAATTAATGCTCTTATTTTTATCAAAACTTCCATTTCAGTAAATACTCTTTCAAAATCTTGGCTCTTGAAATAGAAAAACTTTGTTTTCTAAGCTATTAACTCTGCCATGAGTTTAAAAACTCTAAATATGAGAATTGGCTTGTTTGTAATTCAGCAGCATCCAGCCTCCCTGAGGGTGGGAACGCCACTGACACGGTGGTGGGTTTCAGTTTGAATCCTCGTAGTTTCAACATGCTTTCCAAAGGTGATCTGCAGCTTAATAAAGAAGCGATTGAAGGCGGGAAGGGAGAGAGGTCCGGTCAGCTCTGATGCTCAAGCTGGCCCTAGATGGGTCGTTATGGAATGCTGGCAAAGCCTTCACTTACCCCAGCTTTCTTTGGCCGGGTGTTTGATGAACACAGTGATGGGCTCCAAACCAGTTTCTGTTGCTGTTAGTGAGCGTAAACTAAAATCCTAGCCGACATAAGGGAGGGAGGGAGGAATGGAAGCCTTGATCATCTGAATGATTCCTTCATCGTAAAGTGAGCTGAATGTGTGAAAATCCTGGGTTTGCTGTCTGTGCCTACTACGCTCCTTTCCTTGATATATAACTTTCTTTCTAAATTACCATGGGAAGAGAGGCTTCCGGAATTCCTGTAAGGAAGGAAGGAAGGAAGGAGATCCTCTGAATGCTTTTTCCTCTGAAACTCATTGTCAAGGGGAAAACGGGATTAGCTAATTGGAAATATACACAGACCTTTGACTAGACGCTACTCATACAGTATTCTTATCCAGAGTAGCTACTTCAGAACACATAGGAATTTTTAAAGAGACAGCAAAATATTTCCTAATGGAAAAAATAAATGTATTTACTAAGTTTAGAGATTGGGGATTCTCTCCCCCCACCCCGTATCTATCCAGTTTTTAATGTAAATTGTAATTTCTGCCTATTACCTGGGAGACTAACATTTAAATTTTCTAATGGCAGGGCAAAGTTTTACTTGAAAGGCATTGTGCATCATTTATTCATTCCAAAAGTATTTAGCGAATTTTAATTGAATCTGCATTCCATGAATAAATCCCTTGACCTAATCTGATACCTAAAAGGCTAGGTCCTAGTTCTGCCTGTGTTGTTCACTAATGACATGGCTCTGAAAAAGCCGCATAATCTTTTTAGATGGTTCAACTCTTTCATCTTTACAACTAAAACATATTTCTAGGATTCTACTTCAGTGGTTCAAAATCTACTGCCTCCCCCAAGCACATAGGCCACCCCTGGCATATACAGCTTTATTAGAATCTAACATACTTATGAATATAATTCCTACATTTCATGATTTGAACTGTCTATGATTTAATCATCAATCATTTCCAGTTCATATATGCTACCTTTAGTAAACATTACAGAAAATAGCAATTATCAATATAAGAAAATGCAAGCCATTGGCAACCCCCAAACTAACATCCATTTGTCTATTACTGAGCTTTCTGTATTTTGGATAAAGTCTATATCATAACATGAACAGTTTTATTTAATCTCAACAAATAAGACACTTTAACTGAAAACAAAGTGAAACCAATTCTGTTCTGCCCCTTTTTTCCATTTAATTCCCTGAGTTTGGGCACAGTTTAATCAATGGAGGGTCACTCTGAAAGCTAACACATTTATCTGGTGGGTCAAGTTTCTGATTAAAGATGGAACATTGAGCTTTCAGCTATGATGACATCCTGGGAAATGTGGCTCTTCAGTCATGTTGCATCTGCTATTGGCATCGTTTGTTATGAGCATCCATTCACTTAAAGGCATATGTAGCTAGTTAGGTTTGGAACTCAAAGCTTTGCTACCTGTTGAGAGCTAACATTTTAAATTAAAGAGGGTCTTGGTAGGATATTAGTGCATTTTTCACAGAGGTTACTGTAGGGTCCCAAGGAAAAATCACCCACTCACCACTGCTAAACCTTGAGGCATGCCACCAAAATGTTTCCCTACAGATTTTCCATCTGGTCCGGTGCCTGCACGTCCACCTTAGCTTGAAAAATGGACTATGCTGTCACTGATGTTAAGTGATAACTCTCTGGGTTCACATGCTCACTTTCACCGTTGTATTAGAGGAGCTGATAACAGTTATCAGCTGGGTGCATGACTCATTTTCCCTCAAGTTCTGCTTTGAGATAAGACTTCACTTGCATTCTAGTCTCCAAATAGAATACAGTGCTTTTGTATAAAAGTGTGCACGTACAGCCGCATACAGGACAGGCAGAAACAGTGTAGAGGGGGAGACGTTGATCCCATTCTAATCCCTCCTTCAGTGTGCTCCGGCCAGCTCTGATGCCCAAGCTGGCCCTAGATTGGGTCATTATGGAATGCTGGCAAAGCCTTCACTTACTCCAGCTTTCTTTGGCCGGGTGTTTGATGAAGACAGTGATGGGCTCCAAAGCAGTCTCTGTTGCTGTTAGTCAGCATATACTAAAATCCTAGCCTAGAACATGTTCTGCCAACATAAAGAAGCCAGGATTTTTGCCTTTTAAAGATTCCCGTGTCTTGAGATGAATAAATAAATAAAAGTAACTCTGCTGTATGGCGCTATCATCTGCAAGCCCATTCGTTGCTGAGAATGTTAAGGCGTTTCTGTTATTACAGATTCAATATCGGCTGGAGTTGCTTCTAGATCCCTATCACCTATTCTGTAGGTAGGAAATATGATACTTGGGTCCATTCCTTAACTGATTTTCATATTTTGGTCTTAAGACCAAAGTGAACACAATCAAGAATCATCTGTTGAATTAATAAGATCTAATCTATAGAAGAATCGACCGTGATATTTTTCTTCTTCCTTAACGTTCATTTATTGAGGGAAACACAAAAACACAGCCCTGAGTTTACGGCTCCTTTGAAGCGTATCAGGATCTGTTCGAGGAAGAGGGGCAGTGGGGGCTGCGTCTTTTCACTCGTGAGAAAGGAAATTAATAAGAGACAGAGATAATCGTGGCTTCGGTGGGTGCCGTGTCCACTGGCCGTCCAGGTGTGGCTGCCTCCCTCAGAGGTTTACACAGCGAGATAGACCCAGCTGCTGATTGTCTTCTAAGTCTCTTGCCGTGGCCTGTCACACTACAATGTGATGAAGTCGTATCAAAACGCCCTCCACCGTCACAGGACCAAATATTCTAATACCTTGTATTTCTGTAGCACCTGGCTCCGGGACCTTGTGGTGTGGACACACAACATTACTCCCTGATTACATTTCAGGAGCCCCTGCAGTGACGGGGTGACCTCTGTGCAAGTCCAGCCATAACTGCATGCTCCAAGTGAGGAAACAGGATGGGCCTGAGAGATTCAGCCTCAAGTTGGGACTTCAAGTGCAATGCTGCATGAGGAATTAAAGGCTGGCCACCAGAAAGGGTTTTGTCTCCAGAGCAACATTCAG
This sequence comes from Perodicticus potto, assembly GCA_963574655.1. Taxonomy (NCBI): domain Eukaryota; kingdom Metazoa; phylum Chordata; class Mammalia; order Primates; family Lorisidae; genus Perodicticus; species Perodicticus potto. The sequence goes on from CAUYRH010054322.1 coordinate 11,934, forward strand.
TGTAAAATGAGGTTCAAGGATAGAGTGGTCATGGCTGGTAACACAAAAAACTGGCTGAGCGTTATGGATTATTCCTGGGAAATAAAATAAGAGGCTAGTTACCAGAGAAAGATTGGCTGGCTGCTTGGTGCTCGCCAACGCCGTTTGTTTCCAGTGTGCCGCTGGCCCTAGCCACACACTGAGGGCTGTGCTTCTGGGAATCTATGTCGTACCCTGGCTCTACTTGTGGGAGAAGACTGTAACACAGGCGGGAGAAATTTGTGGCCAGAGGAACAGCATACACATCCAAGCTATCTGGGAACTGGCAAACCTCCCAGGTCAGCAATTTAACATATTTGTTGGGGGCAATGGAATGCACCTCTACATCAAACGGACATGCATTCGAGCTTTCTCACTGTATTTTCTGGAGGTGAGTGTCAATGTTGTTGCTGGCTGTGCCATGGACCATATGCAGGCTTCAGAGTTTAGAAAAATATCTTACCTTGCTTTTCCCTTAACAATAATGTCCCCTACAGAGGCTTCTTTGTAACAAACTCGTGATGTTGAGGATGTCCTTGTCCCCCACCCCTCTTCCCCCAGGGGTCTTTCTGGTATGTGGGCTCTGGACCAAGACTCCTTCTTTTCTATTGATTAACAGCTTGGACTGACATTTACAGTCAGAATGACAATCATCTTATTTTTGTATGTAAGAAAAATCAACAAAATCCTCAAGGAATTGCAATTAGGATATTTATGACCATAGTGAATAAATCACCAACATACTGTAACCACTGTCAGAATGAAGGAAAAGGTAAAAACTAATAACCGTGCATCACCATGACAGATGCAGGAATATTTCGGTGCTTTTTCTTCCATACTCAGAATGAGTAAAAGTACAACAGACCCTGGACCACCTTAGTACTAGACAACAGGAAGCTTTGTCTTCATCTCGGTGTTTCATTGGAGACCCCTCTGGTCTTCCTTCAGTGGCTCTGCTTTTTAGGGAGTGAGGAGTCCCTGAGGGACCAAAGGAACATGACCGCAGTGCTGTGAAGTTCTCCTCCCTTGGGAGACTCCGCTGTCAGTACCCACAACCTAGAAATTTTCTCTTCATTGGCCCAAACCCTATTCTAAAGCATTTGAGTGTCTTTCCTCCTATGACTGAGGACAGACAAGGGGCAGCTGTGGTGTGTGGATGGAGCTTGGATTTCTGGACCGTGTGTCCCAGATATGCTCATCAGCTTGCTCACCACCTGATAATGAGCGAGACTGAGATGGGGGTGGACGTCTTGTAGCTGGGGACTTCTGCCTGTACTCTTTCCCTGTGCCTTGTGAATATTAGATGTGGGTCTGCATAGACAAGTGCCAGACAATCTCAGTAACGACTTGCTTCTACCAACACATCCCCATAGTGAAGCTTGGGTTTCTGGCTGTAGAAATAAATGTTTATTTCTTCCTCGAATTGCTAAGAAGCCGTGGCCTTCTTCCTTCCATTAAAACCCAAGGGCCCACTGTCAGTTTCCATCCTGCTTTAGCAATCTTCTCAAATTTTTATCAGGACGAAAAAAACCAAAGGCAGCAAACATGTTTATTCAAGGCGATAATAGTTTTGGAAATGACGATCTGCACAAGTGGATAAGGCAATTAGGGAAAATGCCAGTAGGGATCATTTTAATGCTGAAGGTGAAGTTCTGTTGAGGGACTTTTCTTTTCTTTCTTTTTCCTTTTTTTTGGTAACTGAATGCTCCTTGGCCTACTGTACTCCTGCTTCTTGCAAATGATTTTCTTACATCCCAATTTCCCATCAATTATTCCTTTCATTCTATATGGTAACAAGAGTGAACCTGGCCAGGCCCAGTGTCAGCAGGACTTTGAGATGAGTACACAGACTGGCCTTGGGTTTAGCTCATTGGGTATGGTTTCAGGGAAGCTAGCAAGGTCTGTCCTCTTGCCAGCCTAACCTCTCTCCTCATGTATAGCTCATTTCTTAGGAAGAGGCTGGGGAACAGCAAGGGAATAAGAAATGGAGAAGTGGAAGGTTCTGGGGACTTGAGAAAGTGTAGCACTGAGAGGCACAGACAGGAGATGCTCCACAAAAATTGGTCTTTGGGTAAATTGTTATTAAGAAGAGGCCGAGCACCATGAATGCCTATTTACAACCCATGTCATAGCCATTCAGGATTGTTTCTTAGGATGGATTCCCCAAAGGGAGAATACATGAGTCAGAGGATATCAATATTTTAAGGCCCTTGATATCTTGTCAAAATGTAATCTTCAACCCAACCAGAAAGGTCTGAGGATTTGTGTGTTACTGAATCTTTGCCAGTATCAACAATTAAATGTTTATTATCATTAAAAATGTTGCTTACTTAATAGCTGAAATGCTATCTTACTTTTAAGTTTCTATCATATTATTATTAGTGAAATCAAGTGTTTTCAATGTATCTGCTGCCTCATATTTCCTCCTTTAAAATCACTTGTTTGGGTTTTCTGCACATGCGCGTACCTGAGGATTGTAGTGCTGTGAAGCAGTTCTCTAAGGAACCAAGTCGCCCAGCTATGTAAAGCCATCAGCACAACATGTTTCCAACTCAGCTTCCAGGCATTCTCTTTCCCTTTTTTTTTATTGTATTTTACTTTCTTCAATTCCTTGAAATCGTATAGCAGTTAAGTGATTTAGAATGAGCATAAAGCTGATTTGGTCCTATTAAAAGACTGTTTTTAAGTTCTGATCATTTCAAATCCAACCAGCAGATACTGTGGTTGATCGATTGAGCCACGTTGTAGCTATTCTAACTCGCTTTCCTTCAGCTGACAACTGTTTCTCATGTAAGCACCCATAGAAGAGACGTATAAGGTGCTTTTCTCGGCAGAGGAAAATAAACCAAAGAGCTTTTGCTCCCTTGAGAAATACTACACGGAGATCTGGTGAGAGAGAATGAGCTTGTGGCCAATGACTTTCCCCTGGTCCCCAGAGAAAGTAGAAATGAAATGGCCACTTCAGTCAGAGTCTCCATCTACCACCAGAGTACAGACTGAGGCCTTTTTTTTGCTGAATGTTTTTGGACTAACTTATTTATAAGCCATGTTCTCACTTTAAAACTTAGCATGTATGCCTTGGTAAGAAGTGGGATTGCAAAGTGTACTTGCTTCTCAAACTAAATCAAACTTAATCTTTATTGGATGGTTCAAAAAGATAGTCTTTCCATTTATTTATTCATTTGTTCAATTAGCATTTATTGAGCTCTTTGCTTAAGGCGTTAATTAAGCTAGGTGCGAGGGGATATAAAAACAAATTACACTCCATCCCGCCTCGCAAACATGAGTAGTTGAGTAGGAATGATGTGACATACTGTTAAAGTGACATGATCCAAGGGGGAAGTGATAAATGACATACGAGATGTTCAACTAACTAAAGTGCCATGGGTGTTGCTGTGGGAGGGAACATCCAGATAACCCTACCTTGACCAGACTTTGGAAGCTCTGCTCAGTGTCACACTTCCCTTGGCTTGTGCAGATGGGGCAGAGGCCCTGAATGTACCGGAGCTTCCCAGGAGCACAGCCCAGAGCCGCCTTGGTAGTCAGATGGGTGGGCAATCGCTGCTGTGTGGCTGCCCAGGGAACTTTTCTTCTTTGGATAACCCTCTGATTTCCACTTGGGTCATTACTTCTATCCCATTGGGAATGTTCTGATCATACTGAATTAGAGGTCCTCTCCTTCTCAACTAAATTTGGTACATGATTCAAGCTAGGTAAATCTCTTGTCCCCTCACCCCCAAAGTTTGAATCTGGAGTAAAGTGATGAAGTTAATCCTCCCTGGACTGTTTCTATAGTGTCTAATTTTAGTATTAGTTCCTGTTGTTTGTGAGCCTGGATCTGTAACATCCCTGAGGTTGGATATTTTTCAAAGTCTTTACTATATGGAGGTTAGTCAGAGTTAGGTTTTGATGCTCATAGATTTCTGTGGTTTCTTGTGCCAGACCCATTTTCTACACTTCACTCTGCTTTCTGTCCAGAAGGATCACCTGAGTGGCCTGGGTCATCAGCCTGCTCTTGCTATTTGATTACTGGTTGGGTTTGAACAAGAGTAATTCCTTTGGGTTATCAGAAGAAGGAAGAGAGTGAGATCATATCTCTTGGATCCTCCCTTATGAGGTCAGCTTTAGACCAGACACTCTGTCAACCAAGTTTGGGTTCTTAGTGTAAGGGATGAGTAATTGCCATGTTAATTCAGTACAGAGAAGTGCCAAGCTGTTATGCTAGAGTAGGGATTGGTAGAGAAGGTGTGAGACCTTGAATGATGTCACATAGGAACCAGGCTGAGAAATTTTACTTCCGAATCCCATAGAACCTCTCTTGATGGGGAAGGGATTCTGTCCCTGTTTCTTTCTCCTCTGAGCAAACCAGCCACCCTGTGCTTAAGCATTTTCTATGGCTGCGTTGAGGTGGCTCCTTCAGTTACCTCACAAATTGCCACAATCTTCTTTAGTATTTACCCCCATCAGATTTCCTCATGGTTCCTGAAGAGAATTAGGTCCCCATGTTGTCTGGGATGACTCCAACAAGAGTTACCCTATATGCTATAAGGGTGAATTTCTAAAATAAGTTTGGAAGTTCTCTTTCTCTCTTTTTTAAAATAAAAATGTAAAAATTGGTGTTAATTCTTTAAGTATTTGATAGAATTCACCAGTGAAGCCATTTGGTTATGGAATTTTCTTTGTTGGGTTGTTTATTATGCTTAACTCAATGTCCTTATTTATTATTGGTCCATTTAGGTTTTCTATTTCTTTATGACTAAGTCTTGGTAGGTTGTATGTTTAAGGGTGTATCTATTTCTTTTGAGTTATCCAATTTGTTTGCATATAAATATTCAAAGTAGCCTCAACATTATTCTGATACCAATGCTAGCTAAAAACATTATAAGCAAAGAGAAAAACAGGTTAATTTCCCTGAAGAACACAAATGAAAAAAATTCTTAACAAAATATTTGAAGTGAATTCAACACAGCACTGAAAAGCTCACATATCATCACCAGATAGGATGTATCCTTGGGATGCAAGGATGGTTCAACACACACAAATTAATTAATGTGATACACCACATGGACAGAATGAAAAATAAAAATCACATGACCAGGCGGTGCCTTCTGGCTCAGTGAGTAGAGCACTGGCCCCATATAATGAGGGTGGTGGGTTCAAACCCAGCCCTGGCCAAACTGTAACAAAAAAAATAGCCAGGCATTGCGGTGGGTGCCTGTAGTCCAAATAGTCAAGATATGGAAATGATCTAAATGTCTATTGCTGAAAGAATGGATACAGAAAATGTGAGACACACGCACACTGTAATATTTTAAAACTTTAAGGTAATCTTGCCATATGTCATGGGTGAACTTGATGGACATTATGCTAAGTATAATAAACCAGTCTTATGGGAACAAAAATTGCATGATTCCATACACAGGAGGTATCTAAAATAGTCAGATTCAGAAAAGCAAAATAGAATGGTTGCCAGGGGCTGAGGGGAGGCAAAAATGGGGAGTTGCTATTCAATGGGTATAAAGTTTCAAGTGTACAAGATAAAAGTTCTAGAGATCTGCTGTACAAATTATGCCAATAGTTAATGATACTGTAGAAATTTAAGAAAGTAGATCTCATATTAAATGTACTTACCATAATAATAAAAGTAAAGAAAAGTTTACTATAGACAAGTATAGTGTATAATCTGGGAACAAATAGCTATAGAGGACATTATTTTGAAGTATTTAAAGGTAATAGTGCATGATGCCTGTAATTTCTTCTTAAATGGCAAGTAATTCAGAAAAAAAGTAATGTGTGTGAGGTTGTATACATGTAGAGGAAGGGAAACAAAATGATAAACAAGGGAAAAGATTAACCCCTGTTGAATATGGATAAAGAGTGCGTTGGAGTTCTTTATACCATGAAATTTTTGAAATCATGTTAATATAAAAAGCTAAAAAAAGAAATACAATTCTAAAAAAAAAGGGTAAATAAACTTGCCATTTTCTATTATTAGGAGGCTGAAAGTAAACATGGGGAAAGACATTGGGGGTATTCAAGAAAAGGGGATAGAAAAACATAATCAGGGCAGATAACTAGTAAATTGGCTTATAGTTTATAAGGTTGAAATGCTAGCACTCTGTCTTCCTTCTGAGGAGGTAAGAGCCTGATCTATAGGGAAATAGGAGTGTGGAATGGATTTATTATCTGCAGCCTGTTCAGACACCTCCAATCACACACTCTGGAAAGACATGGAAGAATTCCGGGCACTAAAGCAGTGTGAGGACATCACTATCCATTGGAGATCTCTGAGTTGCCGGGGGTTTTTTAGGCCAGATATAATATAGGGACATTTTGGTGCAACTGATGTCAATGGAAATAATGTTATGTGCAGCTATAGAGAACAGGTGGATGCAATCACTATAACAAAATCATGTTTACAGTGGTAATTAGAGGATTTTGATCTATAGGGATCTCCAGCAATGGCTCCTTAGAAATGAAATAGATGGGCAGTCTAATAAAATGCTTCTTGAAGTACATAGGCAGAAAAAGATTTAGGTTGACTGAGAAAAAATTAATTTGAATGCTCTTAAGTTGGATTTACAACCTCTTATCCCATTGCTACGTCAATGCCCAGACCGTGAGTTCCTTGAAAGAAGAGGAGGTGAGGCCCTTTGAGGAACAATTAGAAACAAAACCCTAAGCTTTCTCCAAATGATTCTGAATCAATCTTCTCCGGGATAGCTGTACACTGGGGAGAAAGGGTTTACCAGCTCTTAACTTAAGATGATCTTCTGATACTCAAAATGACAGTATAATTCACAAGTCATAGTAGAGGCTTGAGTAGCATAGGTTACAATTGGATCTTAGCTGAGTGTGTCCAAAGAAAACATGAACGTCCTTGAGCTGTTTCTCCAGTCGTAAAATATATAGTATTCTTAGCTATTGGAAAAACTTCCCCATTGCTTCCCTGGCTTGTGGAATGAGGAGAAGCAAGTAGAGCCCACGTCTCTGTACAGTGCGTCAGTGCCAGCTGAAGAGTCCGGCTGTAGTACTGCAGACCCACTCAGGGAGTCCCGATAAGACACTGGTAAGCAGAACCCTCTTTTTGAGCAGAACTTTTCATATGACATCTGGTTCCACATTTTGTGCGGAAAGAGAGGCAGTTTGGAGTGTGGACCTACAGTGGCTCATAGGGCTGGCTGACTGGTAGGGAACTTGCAAATAACAAAGTTGAAGAATTGGTGGTAAGGATATCTGAGAGACAGGGGTGTGGATGGATCGCTTGTAACAGGTACATGAAGTTACTTCAGCCCCTCTAATGCCAGTCACAGAGTATCCACCACAGAGATGGACAAGACGTCCTTGCCCCTGGATGTCAGCTTTTTCTCCCCAGCTGTCTGCCTCTATTTCAATGGGTCCAAGTACCAAGAATCCTGGATGGTAAGGATGGAAGCTATATCCATGGGTTCAAAATCATGGTCTTCCTCTCACTCAGTACTCCCACTGCCCCTAAATGCCTGGCCTACTGACAATATAGACCAGCGGTTCTCACCCTGTGGGTCACGACCCCTTTGTAACAATGAAAATACATTGCGGCATTAGGAAGGTTGAGAACCACTGAGATAGACCAACACTAGAGGCCTGATACAGTGCCGTGTTCAAGGGGTGGGGGCAGAAAATCACCTGGTGATGTGTTAATTATATTTAATCTTTGAATAGGGAGCGCATAGCTTTACCCTTATAAGGGCAGATTCATAGTCTAGGAATGCTGAAACCATCATTTGTGTACCTTAAGGATGTTTTATTTATTGCCATGGTAATGCCACATGCATCCCCTCAGGTAAGGACACATTTAACCAGAGAGTGAGTACAGAGGCATAGGGACACACCTGTTGTGTGGGTTCTGTCACGTGTCTTACTGATGAGAAGTACCTGGTCTGGCAGAAGGAGGGGGGATGGCCGAGGGAACACGTCACAGAGAACACTGTGTACGGTTGAGTTGCTGCCTGGTCAGATATGGTATATAGCACAAGCAAGTAGCGTTCTCAGCTACATTTTTTTTTCTCTCTTAGCCACAAGAAATGGCTCCTAAAGTGACCAAAAGTCACTATTAAGTTTAAAAACTTACTTGGGAAATATAATGTCTGTTCCTCATCTCTTAAATTTGGGGTTTGATGGTTCTGGAGGACCTAGAGGGAAAAGGAGGAATTATGTACCAGTAAGCACCCATTGTTCTGATGCTCTGGGTACCTCAGCCAGGGTGGGCTCCCTGCGGCAGAGAAAAAGGTCACGGTCACTAACTGTGGAGACTTATCCCAATTACCAGGAAGAAATAGGATTTATTCTACTCAATGAGAGCAAAGAATAGCAGGGAACCAAAGTAGGAGCATTTTTACTTATAGTAAATAGAATCATATACCTGTAGTCAACAAACAATATAGTCTATAGTCCATGCTCAGCAGTTCTGGTCAATGGAAAGCTGCGACAAGCCAGCAAAGACAAGGCCAACAAAATCTTAGATGTTATAGAAATAAAAGTTTGGGATTCCCTCTCAGGAAAAGGACTTCAGCTACACTCCTGGTGGAGATGATAAAAACGTAGAATGGGATGACAGAAAGGCCATTAACTTAGGCTTCACCATTAGCTACAGCAGTCCAAGTTTCTTCTATAATATTTTTTATTCCCTGTTTTCCTCTTCTTCATATGAGGGACATAAATAATGACTAGTGTTTTAGGTTTGAAGGGGAGATGATCAAAGTGACGTGATCCTATTCTGAAGCATTAAGTGATGAGACGCAGTGTAACATGTGTATCAAGGATGCAAACTTCATCTGGAGAAGGAACAAGAGTATATATTAAAGGAGGAAGCAGGCGTGGACCATGATAGAATCTTCTGGTGTATTCCAGATCCTCTTCACCACTCCAACCTGCTCTGTACAACAGATGCCTGATCCACGAATATTAAATCAATAGTTGATGGATTCCAAGTGGTTTTGCTCATGGGGTTCCTCGGTAAGCTTGTTTCAGGCCATCTATGTCCCTTAACTGGGGACTCAGCTCTTTTTTGGGGGGGGGTGTTCTAGCAACTAATCACTCTTTTTAATACTGCACTATCTTCTCTGATTCTTCTACACTGACTTATAGCTTTGTGAATAGAATTGACCTTCCTTGGCATATCTAATATGAATGTGTCATTTGTTTCTTGTTGGGACCCTGAACTGATAAAGTTGCTCACTGTCATGAAATAGTGACAAACAAAATGAACCAAAAGCCCTGTGTGCATTTACTTTTGTTTATCCATTTTTTTAACAACAAAAATAATATAAATTTTATTTGTTAACAATACAGCATGATAAATATTTACATAGAATTTACATTGCATTAGGTATTATAAGTAATTTAGAGATGGGTTAATGTATGTAGGAAGATGTGTGTAGGTTATATGCAAATACTATGCCATTTTATAAATGCGAATTGAGCATCCATGAATTTTGTTGTCTATCTGCAGGGGATCTGAAACCAATACTATGCAGATACTGAGGGGCAACTGTGTATTTATGGCATACAATGTAGTATTTTGATATATATGTACATTGTGGAATTTCAAGCTAATTAACATATCTATCACCTCATGTCCTTATTATTTTCTTGTGATGATAACATGTAAAATCTACTCTTTTAGCAATTTTCAAGTATACAAATGATTAATGGTTACTATGTTATGCCTCAGATCTCCAGAGCTATGCTTTCAATCTAACTGAAATGTACCTTCTTTTTTTTTTTTTTTTTAAATTAAATCACAACTGTGTACATTAGTGCAATCAAGGGGTACAATGTGCTGGTTTCATATACAATCTGAAATGTTTTCATCAAACTGTTTAACATAGCCTTCATGGCATTTTCTTTCTTTTTTTTTTTTTTCCAGTGGTAAGACAGAATTTATTTACAAAAAAGAATACAGGAAACACTAAAGCTCCTGGTAGAGAGAGAGAACTCAAGTGGGGAGAGAAAAGCTCTCTCCGTTTCTCTCCCAGTCTTTCCCCATCTCCCCATTTAGGCTTTTAGTCTCGGGGTATATATAGGTGTATGGGTTCCTTGGCCAGGAAACGAATGAACCCAGTCCCTTCCACTGGAGGCAAGGTGAATGAATGTATCAATGAATGAACACAGTCCCTTCTGCTGGGGCAAAGTGAATGAATGTATCAATGAATGGACACAGTCCATTCATGGAATTGAGGCCTAGGAAATTCACATGAAATTGACCTAGGCATAGGAAATGGGGGTTCCACATTTAGTCCTAAGTG
>CAUYRH010054323.1:0-27726 GCA_963574655.1 Perodicticus potto
AGAGAAAGGCCTCGGACTCACAGTGTGAGCGCCCCAGAGAGAAAGGCCTCGGACTCACAGTGTGAGCGCCCCAGAGAGAAAGGCCTCGGACTCACAGTGTGAGCGCCCCAGAGAGAAAGGCCTCGGACTCACAGTGTGAGCGCCCCAGAGAGAAACGCCTCGGACTCACAGTGTGAGCGCCCCAGAGAGAAACGCCTCGGACTCACAGTGTGAGCGCCCCAGAGAGAAAGGCCTCGGACTCACAGTGTGAGCGCCCCAGAGAGAAAGGCCTCGGACTCACAGTGGGAGCGCCCCAGAGAGAAAGGCCTCGGACTCACAGTGTGAGCGCCCCAGAGAGAAAGGCCTCAGGGTCATAGTGTGAGCACCCAAAGAGAAAGGCCTTGGGGTCACAGAGTTAGTGCCCCAGAGAGAAAGGCCTCACAGTCGCAAAGAGCTGAGACCACATCAGAACAAGCTGACATGAGACGTAAGGCTGTAGGATCGTGGTCCTGAAAAGGAATGAAGGTTAAGGGAGATGTGTCAGAGGACCCAGGTCCATTCTGCCAAATTCTGGGGTGACCTGGGAAGGGCTAGGGGTCCAGTGCAATCTTTTGTTCAAGGGGAAGGAAATGGAAAAGCCTGTGCAGGTGGAAATCCTCCCCTCAGCAATGCTGGGCTAACAGAAAAGGGGCTGGAGGGTGTGGGGCTTTCTAGGGAGAAGCTGAGACAAGGAGCTGGCATGTGAAGGCAAGGTAGGGGTGGGGGTGGGAGTCAGGGGTCAGAGATGGAGGTTGGGGTAGGGGTAAGGGGTCAGAGGTGGAGAGGGACTCAGGGATGGGGTGAGGGTGGGGGATAGGGGTAGGGGTGGAGGTCAGGGGTAGGGAGTGAGGAGGGTCAGTGGTGTGGTAGGAAGGTAGGAGTCAGGGGTGGGAGGGTCAGGGGCTAGGATGTGGGGGTACATCCCTGGTGGCAGCTGGGGTCTTAGACAGTGAAGACAGCAGCAGATGAAGCCAGAGCAGCAGGCAGAGGCCGGTCACGAGGAACCTCACAGGTCACATTTTACGATTTGCAGATGAGAAATGGCTCCTCCCTTTCACTTCCACGGAGTCATGCAGGCTTTGATGCTCAACTGTTTCCTTTACCGCTCCCCTCAGCAAGTGCTGACAATAATTTGTATTCGCCCCTAGAATGCTGGGGGTACTCTCCCCAAACAGGCTTAAGTGCATTGAGAACACAAGCCAAACATTTATTTTATATCAATAGTGTTCAACAATACTTGGTATATTTGTGCTTTTAAGAAACATGGTTAGCCATGCTGGGCACTGTTCTAGGAATCAAATAAAACAAACATGTTCCTGCTCTTCAAGGGCACTTGAGAGCAGCCTGGGTGAATGTTCCACACGCATTTCCTGATTCCTTTGTTAAAATGTTAAGTCCAATCACAAAATCTTCAGTTACACTAATAACTTTGAAGATATCTTTGTAGAAATTGTTTTTTATAAACATTTTACAAGAGACATTATCATATGTATGAGTGCTTCTATGATGATATTTTATCTTTATTTACTTTCAGAGGGAAACTGTTTCAGAGTACCATAGATCTTTCAAGATCAAATAAAACTTCCACACAACAGTACAGGATGTGTCTCAGTCCTTCAGTCATGCAAATGATGGCACCACCTTAGTCTTCAAACAAGAAAAATCTATTCAAAAGATTTGCACTGAGTTAGCAAAAAAAAAATCCACATTCTTGTTTGATGTTAATTCACTTTCTCTGAACAGAGTAAGAGTTGGAAGGTTAATTTATTACAGTGGAATTTAAGGAGCTGCATTTAAAGTCTCCATTACAGAGTGGCAATCTAGATCAAGCCAGCTCAAGACGGTTTACCAGCGCCTCTAAAAACATACTGCCTGCAATAGCAGCAGCAGCTCCCAGGAAGGTGAAGGAGAAGTGGGTCCCCTCCTTCTCCAACCTGCTGAATCACAAGTCCGCACGTAACAAGCCCAGCAGATGAGTCTCACCCATGTAAAAATCTGAGGCTGCTCTGAGAACACACTGAACAACCACCTCTAACCTTATCTCCCACATCATGTGGAGTGTGGGCAGGTAGGGGACTCAGAGCACACAGGCCACCTTCCCACGTGTCCTGCAGATCTCCACACTGAGGCTCAGTGATCACCAACAGGAATGGACTCAGAGCAGTTGCTCCAGTGTCAAAGCTGAACCCCAGATACAGCTCATTGCCACTGGCACTGTTCTGCACAAGTGAAACCAAGTTTCACCTTCAAATAGGGTAGAAAGCCCTGACTACCGACAGACCCAGATGAAGCTGTACGTCAATTATATCTAAAGGTTACATTAAAAATATTTGAAGATGATGGTGTATAATTTTTTTGATGTGTTGTTGAATTCTATTTGCTAAGATCTTATTGAATATTTTTGCATCGATATTCATTAATGATATAGGTTTATAATTTTCTTTCTTTGTTGAATCCTTTCCTGGTTTGGGGATCAGGGTGATATTTGCTTCATAGAATATGTTGGGAAATATTCCTTCTTTTTCTATGCTTCGGAAACGTTGTATAATATAGGTACTAGTTCCTTTTGAAAGGTTTGATAGAATTCAGATGTGAAGCCATCTGGTCCTGGACTTTCTTTTTAGGGAGATTTCGTATTGTTGGTGCTATTTCAGTGGTTGATATAGGACTATTCAAGGTTTCTAATTCTTTCTGGTTGAATCTAGGAAGGTGGTGTGCTTCCAGGTATTGGTCCATTTCTTTCAGATTTTCAAATTTCTGGGAATAGAGATTTTTATAGTAATCATTGAGGATTTTTGGAATTTCTGAAGTATCATTATTTCTCCTTTATCATTTCTGATAGACGATATTAGAGATTTTACTTTTCTGTTTCTGGTTAGGTTGGCCTGAGGTTTATCAATTTTGTTAATCTTTTCAAAAAACCAACTTTTTGTTTCGTTGATCTTCTGAATGATTCTTTTGTTTTCAATTTCATTTAATTCTGCCCTAATTTTGGTTATTTCTTTTCATCTGCTGGGTTTTGGGTTGGAATGTTCTTCCTTTTCCAGCTGCTTGAGATGATCCATTAAGATGTTGGCTTCCTTTCTTTCTGTTTTCTTGATGAAGGCTTCCAATGCTATACATTTCCCTCTTAAGACTGCCTTTGCACTATCCCACAGGTTTTGTCATTTTGTCCCAAAATTTTGGTGATTTCTTTCTTAATCTCATTTTTGACCCAGCAATCATTCAGCCTAAGATTATTTAGTTTCTATGACTTTGTTTGAGTATGAAGATTCCTGTTGCTGTTGAGTTTAACTTTTATTCCATGGTGGTCTGAGAAGATACAAGGAATAATTTCTACACTTTTAAATTTGCTGAGGTTAGACTTGTGTCCTAAGATATGATCTATTTTGGAGGATGATCCATGGGCTTATGAGAAGAATGTATATTCAGTTCTATTAGGGTGAAATGTTCTGTAGAGGTCTATAAAGCCCATTTGTTCTAGTATCAGGTTTAAGTCTAATATTTCTTTGTTTTGTTCCTTCCTGGAGGATCTATCCAAAACTGTCAAAGGGGTGTTAAAATCTCCAACTATTATAGTGCAGGAAGATATCAAGTTGTTCATATCCATTAGGGTCTGCTTTATGAATTGAGGAGCATTCTGTTAGGGTGCATAAATGTTAATTATTGAAATTTCTTCATGTTGGGTGTTTCCCTTGACAAATATGTAGTGACCTTCCTTACCTTTCTTTATCTTTGTTTATCAAAGCCAATTGCATCTGCTACTAAAATTGCAACTTCTGCTTTTTTCTGGTTCCATTTGCCTGTAAATATAAGTCCATCCCTTCACCCTGAGTCTATTTTTATCTTTTAAGGTAAGGTGAGATTCCTGTATACAACAGATATCCAGTCTGAGTTTATATATCCAGTCTTCTAGCCTGTGCCTCTTTAGAGGACAATTTAAACCATTCACATTGATTGAGAGAATTGATAAGCCTGGTTGTATTTTGGGTGTCATGATTTTAGGATGTCCAGTGGACATTTTTAATCCTTTCACCACTGTGGAAGTTGGGTTTTGTTCAAAAATTTCTGGGTGAGTTTACTTTGGAGGTAGAGCACTGCGCTGGTCATTGTGGAGAATGTGTCTGAGAATATCCTGGAGAGCAGGTTTAGTTATGGCAAATTTCTTCAATATGTCTGTATCAATAAAGTATTTGATTTCTCCATCACAAATGAAATTCAGTTTAGCTGGACACAGGATCCTGGGCTGGAAGTTGTTTTAGGAGACTGAAGGTTGATGACCATGTTCTTCTGGCTTGAAATGTTTCAGCTGAGAGACCTGCAGTCATTCTGATATTTCTCCCTTTGTAGGTGATGCTTTTCTTAAGTCTGGCTGCTTGCAGAATTTTCTCCTTTGTCTTAACTTTGGCAAAGTTTATGATAATGTGTGTAGGAGATGCTTTATTTGGATTGAGTCTTGCTGGGGTTCTGAAAGTGTCTGTTATCTGAAGTTCGGTATCTCTTGCAATGCTTGGGAAATTCTCCAAAATCTCTTGGAGTAGAGCATCTATACCATTAGGACCATCCTCTTCTCCTTCGGAAATTCCTATAATATGAATGTTTGATCTTTTGGAGTGATCCCACAACTGTCTCAGTGAATGATCAATTTTTACTCTCCATTTGTCTGCCTCATTCAGTGTTTGGGAACATTCAAAAGCTTTGTCTTCAGTTTCAGAGATCCTTTCTTCCCTGGTCAACTCTATTACTGAGGGATTCTACTGTGTTTTGGAGCTCCTCAGCCAATTTTTTCATTTCCTTGAGTTCTTTATCTCTTTTCTCATTATGTCGGTATCTTTGGTGGCTTGGTCCTTGAATTCTTGAATTTCTTTCTTTCTTTTTTTTTTTTTGAGACAGAGCCTCAAGCTGTTGCCCTGGATAGAGTGCTGTGGCATCACAGCTCACAGCAACCTCCAATTCCTGGGCTCAAGCAAGTCTCTTGCCTTTGCCTCCCAAGTAGCTGGGACTACAGGCGCCCACCACAACGGCCAGCCATTTTTTGGTTGCAGCCGTCATTGTTGCTTGGTGGGCCTGGGCTGGACTCAAACCTGCCAGCTCAGGTGTACGTGGCTGGCACCTAAGCTGCTTGAGCCACAGGCACCGAGCCAGAATTCTTTAATTTCTTGAGACAACTTTAGAACTACTCTTTGGAATTCAATTTCTATCTTTTCTTCCATTCTATTTATCTTATTTGCAATCCATATTCTGAATTTGATTTCTGACATTGCTGCCATTTTTTTATGCATGGCATCTTCAGTTGTATCTCTTTTGTCATTTCTTGGGGGGGTGCGGGGGGTGATTTACTCTGGTTATTCATGTGGCCAGAGTTCTTCTGTTGGGTCTGCACCATGTTTATTTTCCACCATTTGGTTATTAGAACTGGTAGGGTGAGATTGAATTGGGGTTCCCAGGTAGTAGAGATAGCAGCTTACTAAAGCGCTAGGCTTTGTAATTGTGGCTTGTCTCCTACAATCTTACAAAGGCCTCTTTCAGAGTTTTAGCCAGAGACTCTGAGGACCTAATTGGTGAGATAGCACAAGCTAGCTCTGTTTGATATCAGCCAACCTCTATCCTATCCTAAGAAACCATAGTATTAGGTTTAAATCTCGACTGTGAAGAGATACAAACAACTATGGTGCCCAGCCCCCACCCTTCAGTTCTTTTCCGGTATAGAACTTGAAGGTCCAACCTCAGAATGTCCCTGAGTGGACAGCCCCAGACACGGGTTCCAACCAAATTGTCTCAGGCAATGCAAGCCTTATCCAACAGAGAGGGATTCAAGGGTCTCCAACAACACAGTTGGAGCCAGGAATCCTCAGTTTTGCCTGCCAGACTCAGTTCACACTATTGTTCGCTTCTCTGCTCTCAGGCTCAGCTGGAGCCAGGGGCCATGCCCCCACCCACCAGTCTCAGTCCACATCCAACTAGCCTCTGCTTGCCAGGTCAGTTGGTGTCAGGGGACCACACCCCCGCCTGCCAGTCTCAGTCAACTGCCTGGCAATCCTCTATTTGCAGGCTCTGTTGGAGTCAGGGCACTGGCCTCTGCCCTCTGGTCTCAGTCCACACACAACTAGCCTCTGCTTGCCAGACCATTTGGAGTCAGGGGACCATGCCCCCGCCTGCCAGTCTTAATTCACTGCCTGGCAAGCCTATGTTTGCAGGCTCTGTTGGAGTCAGAACAATGGACCCCACCCTTTGGTCTCAGTCCACACACAGGTAGCCTCTGCTTGCCAGACCAGTTGGAGTCAGGGGGCCATGCCTTTGCCTGCCGGTCTCAGTCCATTGCCTGGCAAGCCTCTGTTCGCAGGCTATGTTGGAGTCAGGGCACTGAGCTCTGTTCTCTGGTCTCAGTCCACACACAGCTAGCCTCTGCTTGTTAGACCAGTTGGAGTCAGAGGACCATGTCTCTGTCTGCCAGTCTCAGTCCACTGCCTGGGAAGCCTCTGTTCACAGGCTCTGTTAGAGTCAGGGTACTGCACTCAGCCTGCAGGTCTCAGTCCTCACCTGGTAAGCCTCTGCTCACCAGCCCCACTGGAGACAGTGAGCCATGCCCACCATTGCTTGAGGGATCTGTTGGAATCAGGGGATCACGCCCTTGATCTCAGGTCACAGTCCACGCCTATCAAGCCTCTGCTTGCAGGCCCAGCAGGGGCTGGGGACCAGCCCTGTGTGCCCAACTCAGTCCACACGGGGCAACCACTCTCTTGCTGTGGGTGCCATCAGAGCTAGGGGTTCTGTACCCCGTTCCTCCAGACACAACCTGAGGGTCAACACTACCACTGGCCAGGCATAGTCATAACCAGGGGACTGCTCCTCCTCCTGCCGAGTGTCCCTATCCTCCCACACCCTCTTTCTTTCTCATTAGTCACAGATTCTGTCCCGATGGTTGGCAGTCCACACTATGCTCAGTTCTCTCAGGATAAGACCAAACACTCTAACAATCTGTGCTCTGCAGGGGGTAGAAATTCAGACCGCCATGCAAGGGGGAAAGGGTGGACTGGGAGTTTGGGCCTGTGGGGGAAAATATCTGTTCAATTTTATTCCTTGCAGGTAATGTCTAGGTTCATAAGTGGGACCTCCCAGGTGAAAGAGACCTGGAGTTTAGCAGCTCTCTCCAGCAAGGTAAAATGAGAGGTCTTTTGTTCCCTGCTTGTTCATAGATAGCCTGTGGCAGGCCCCTTGCTTGGGGGAGGGGTCTCCTATTTTCAAGTCGATAGGCTTTGTACCTGTAATTTGGTTTCTTGAATGCTCTTTGTTGGAGTTACAGCTTACCGAACTTCTTTCTTGGCTCGGCTTCCTGTCTTTGACTTCATAGAGTCTGATTCTGTCCAGTTTTTCTTCCTCTGCTCAGGAGCCTCTGTTGAGGGTTGCTACTAGTCGGCTATCTTCCCAGAATTCCTCCTGTAAGTTTTCTAGATGCCCTCCATCATGTGGAGAACGTTCTCTTCTAATTCTAATTTGATTAAGAGTTAAAAAAATGGATCTTGATGGCTATCAAATGCTTTTAAAAATCTATTTGATTGTTCACATGATTTCCTTTTTTAACCTAGTGTTTTCAAATGTATCATGTTACATATTTCCTACATGTTTGCAACCTCATGGGAAATATTTCCAGGAATGCAAGTTTTAACATTTGAAAATCAATCCAATTTGGTCATGGTGTATTGTTGCTTTGTAGATGTCATTGGATTTGATTTGCTGAAATTTCAGGTGTAGTCCTAGCTGCTTGGAAGGTTAAAATAGGATTGCTTGAGCCCAGTAGTTAAAATCCAGCCTAAGCAACATAGCAAAATCTCATCTCTTAAAAAAATATCTAAAAAGAAAAAAAAAAAGATCTATTTTATTCAGATTTTTTTCATGTGTGTTCATTATAGACATTATTTTGTAGTTTTCTTGTCATTGTCTACTTTCACTATCAGTGTTATGCTACCTTGTCAAAGAAGTCTGCAAGTGTTTCCTCCTATCTTTGCTGAAAATGTAGGTGTAGGATGGATATTTCTTCTTCAAATGTTTGATAGAATTAACCAATGAAGTTGCCTGGCCTGCAGTTTTCTTTGTGGGAAGGTGTTTAGACTGTGAATTCAATTGTTTTAATAGATATGGGGTTCTTCACATTTTCTATTTCTTTTTGAATCAGTTTCAATAATCATTTTACTCAAAGAATTTGTCAATTTCTTTAAGTTGAATTTATTGGCATAAATTGTTCATAGCAGTTCCTTATTACCATTATAATGTTTGTAAGGTCTATAGTAATGTTTTGCTTACAATTCCTGCTATTGATAATTTATACCTTATCTCTTTTTATCATTATAAGTCTAGCTACCATTTTATTTACACACACACACACACACACACGCACATAAACACACACTCATACACAGATATATATTTTTTGAGACAGTGTCTTACTCTATTGTCAAGACCAGAGTGCCATGGCATCATAATTCACTCCGATCTCAAACTCCCATCATAACTCACTGCAACCTCAAACTGATATCTTCAAGTGATCTTCCTGCCTCATCCTCCCAAAGTAGCTGGGACTACAGGTGTATACCACCATACCTGGCTAATATTTATTTATTTATTTTTGAGACAGAATCTTACTTTATCACCCTTGGTAGAGTGCCGTGGTGTCACAGCTCACAGCAACCTCCAACTCCTGGGCTTAGGTGATTCTCTTGCCTCAGCCTCCCGAGTAGCTGGGACTACCGGTGCCTGCCACAATGCCTGGCTATTTTTTTGTTGCAGTTTGTACAGGGTTGGGTTTGAACCTGCCACCTTTGGTATATGGGGCCAGTTCCCTACCCACTGAGGCACAGGTGCTGCCCTATTTTTTTTTTTTTAAATTGAGACAGAGTCTCATTTTGTTGCCCTCAGTAGAGTGCGTGGCGTCACAGCTCACAACAACCTCAAACACTTGAGCTTAAGCCATTCTCCTGCCTCAGCCTCCTGAGCAGCTGGGACTACAGGCGCCTGCCACAACGCCTAACTATTTTTTGGTTGCATTTGTCATTGGTGTTTAGCAGGCTTGGGCCAGGCTCAAACCTGTCAGCTTTGGGTGTATGTAACTGGTGCTCTACTAACTGAGCTATGGGTGCCCAGCCCATTTCAGACATTTTTAAATGTACATTTCAGGGGTTTTAAGCACTTTAACATTATTATACAACCATCACCACCATTCATTTCCAGAACTTTTTTCTTGAAAAACTGAAAGGGTATACATATTTAATAGTACTGTCGATTCCAGAAGTGTATTCTGCTATTATAGACTGGAGTGTTCTATAAATGTCAATTAGATCCTGTCGGTTGATAGTGATAGTCATGTCTTCCATATCTTACTGATTTTCTGTTTACTTATTTTATCATTCATTTACTATGAGAAAAATTTTAAATATTTAAATAAAATTATAGATTTGTTCATTTTTTCCAGTTCTCTCATTTTTTCTATTATATATTTTGAACCTGTGTTGTTATTTAATAGATGGATATACTCATTTAGGAATATGTCTTGTTTGTGAATTGTCTTCTTTACTATAATTTTTCTCTTTTTCTCAGATGATATTCCCTGTTCTTAAGTCTACTTTGTGTGACATTAATATATAATTGACAATTTTCACTGTTAATAATTAATTTATAAGTATATATCCAGATTTATTATGATTAGCTTTTACGTGACATATCTTTTTACCTTGTAATTTATCTGTGCCATTTAAAATAGATTTCTTACAGGCATCACTTAGTGAGTACTTTTTTTTCTAGTGTCAGGACTGACCTCACTCCATCCTTCCCCTTCCTCCCTCCCTCTCTCTCTCTTTCTCTTTTGCTCTTGCATGCTGGCTGCTCTCTTCCTGTCTTTCTCTTTTCTTCTTTTTTTGTGAAACAAAGTTTCATTTACCCAGGTGCAGTTGCAGCTCACTATTACTCAGACTCCTGGGCTCAAGCAATCCTCTCATCTTAGCCTCCCTAGCAGCTAGGACTACAGGAATGCACCACTATGCCAGGTTGTTTATAATTTTTTATGTAGAGACAGAGTCTCATTATGTTGCACAGGCTGGTCTTGAGCTCCTGGCCTCAAGTCATCCTCCCACCTCAGCTTCTCAAAGTACTGGGATTACAGGGATAAGCCACCACATTTGGCTGGTTTCTGCCCGTTTATTGGACTGAATGTTAGAACATTCTCATTTAACAGAAATCCCAATTATTATTGGATTTAATTTACCACCTTGGTATTTGTTTCTGTTTGTCCCATCTTTTTTTTTCTTCTTTTTTTCCTACTTTTGGACTGCATTTTTTAATAATTTTTTTTGTCTCGACTATTGACTAATAAATTATACTTGTTTTACCATTTTTAGGATTTGCTTTAGGAATTTATCTCTTTAACTTAGGTTATTTTTAAGTAATTCTATCTCATGTATAATGTAAGAACCTTACAACTGCATATCTCCTGAATTTGTTTGTATTGTGCTACCTCCCAAATTTTGATTCTATTATCATAAAGTCTACATATATAAACTCTGAAATAATTGTTTTTAATTTGTATAGTTAATTATTTTTTAAAGAAATTTAAAGAACAAACCTCTTGTTTTATTGATATGTTTGGCATTTTTAGTGTTCTTCATTCTGTTTTGTTATCTTTATGCCTAAAGAATTTTTTCTTAAATTTATTATAGTGTAGATTTACTGATGATAGATTTTCTGATGATAGATTTACTGATGATAGATTTTATTAGATATTGTTTGTCTAATAATGTGTTTATTTTACTTTTATTATTGTAGCATGTTTTTGTTTGATATGGAATGCTAGATTTAGAATTTTTCTCAGCCCTTAAAAAATTTTATTCCATTGCTTTCTGATTTATGGAGCTGCTGAAGAGAAGTTTGCTGACCTAATTATCTCTCTTTATTTCCATAGTGTGTCTTTTTCTTGTTGGGATTCTTCAAAGAGTTTTTTGCTGTTGTTACTGGTTTTAAAAGTATTTTAGGTGTGGCGCCTGTGCTCAGTGGTTAGGCCGCCAGCCACATATACCAAGGCAGGTGGTTCAAACCTGGCCCGGGCCTGCTGAACAACGATGACTGCAACAAAAAATAGTCAGGCATTGTGGTGTGCCTGTAGTCCCAGCTACTTGGGAGGTTGAGGCAAGAGAATCACTTGAGCTCAAGAGTTAGAGGTTGCTGTGAGCTGTGATGCCATGGCACACTACTGAGGGTGACATAGTAAGACTCTGTCTAAAAAAAAAAAAAAAAGTATTTTAATTATGATGTTCTTTCTGAGTTTCTTGTGTTTATCTTGGTTTGAATGCATTGAGCTTTTTAGCTATATGGGTTTATAGTTTATCAAATTTAGAAAATTTTCTATCATTACTTATTCAGATTTTTTTCTGACCCTCCTTTCCTTACCTGTAACTTCAATTATATATGTACATAATCTGCTTGAGAAGTCCCATAGGCCACTGTTGCTCTCTTTATTTTCATTAAGTCTTTGTCCTCTCTGTCTTTCAATTTTTGTAGGTTCTATTGCCTTCAAATTTAGTGATTTTTTTCCTGTAGTATCTGTTTTGCGTTTTAATTCTTGCAGTGAATTTGTATTTCAGATACTACATTTTTCATTCCTAGAAGTTCTTTTTGGCTTTTATGTCTTCTGTTCTTCCATATATATTTTTAAAACACTTGGACATAGTTATAATTCTCTTGTTTGCTAATTTTATCGTTTAGTCATTCTGGCTTTTTTTTTTTTTTTGAGACAAGATCTTGCTCTGTCATCCAGGCTTCATTGGCAGATTCAAACTCCTGGGTTCAAGTGATTCTACCACCTTAACCTTCTGAGTAGACAGGACTGTGGGTATGCACCACTACACCCAGCTAATTTTCAATTTTTTGTAAAGACAGAGTCTTGCTGTGTTGCCAAAGCTGATGGTGAGCTCTTGGCTTCAAGCTATCCTCCTGCCTTGGCCTCCCAAAGTGATGGATTACAGGCATGAGCCACTGTGCCCATGACTAACTTTTCTTCTGGTTATGTTTTACATTCTTCTGCCTTTTTACATTTCTGACATTTAAAAAAGTTGACTTACGGACATAGTTAATGTTTTCCTGTTGTTTGTTTGGATTTTATTCTTTTCATTTATTTATTCTATTCATTTATTAAGACTGAATCTCACTCTGTTGCCCTGGGTAGAGTGCTATTCTTTTCTTTTAGAAAGTGTTTATCTGTGTGTGATAGGTAGTTATTTGAGATTTGTGGAACTCTTTTACTGAGTAGCTTCTTCTCTTGGGTACACTGCCCTGCCACCTTCAAGTGCCTCAGTGTTCCTAACTCTAACCTCTGACCCTTCAACTCAGCAAACCCTCTTTGCTTTGTTTTGGAGTTTTCTCTGTGCTTTGTACCCCTGAATATTTTGAGAAGGCAGTAAGTCCTAAAGATAGAAAGCTAGGCAGTCATAGGAATCACTTCATTTGTATCCCTTCTTTCAGGCATCACACCTTTGTGACATTGTTCAATTTCTAAAAATAATTGTTTTATATATTTTATTCAGTTTCTGCTTATTGTGGCAGAGCATAAATGTGGTCTCTGTTATTCCATCATGGCCTAAAGTGGAAGCCACAAGTGGTTTTAATGTAGTTCACAACACTTTTAAAGGTGTGGTAAATAACATATCGGTACATCAGTTTGGGCCTGGTGGCTAATGCCTTATCTCAGTGTTTCAGGAAGGCAAAGTCGGAGGATTGCTTGAGGCCAAGAGATTAAGACCAGCCTGGGCAACATAGCAGGACCCCATATCCACAAAAAAATAAAAAACTTAGATGTGGTTGCATGTGCCAGTAGTCTTAGTAAGGATGCTGAGGTAGGAGGATCACTTGAGGAGGCTGCAGTGAGCTATGATTGTACCACTACACTCCAGCCTGGATGACAGAACAAGACTCTGTCTCTTAATGAAAGGTATATAAAATAAATATTTTAAAAAATATTCTTTTACTTTTTTCTTTTTTCTTTTTCTTTTCTTTTTGAGACAGGGTTTCTCTCTGTCTCTGGGAAAGAATGCAGTGGTGTCATCATAAGTCATTGCAACCTCAAGCTCTGGCCTTGAGCAATCTTCCTACCTCACCCTCCCAAGTAGTTGGGACTATAGGCGTTTGCCACAAAGCCCAGCTAATTGTTCTATATATTTTTTGTAAAGATGAGGTCTTGCTCTTTTTCAGGCTTAAAGATTCATTTTGAGTAAAAGCCTGTGAAGATAGTCTGATCTTTTTGTTTTTCAACTAGCTGCTATGGTATGTTTTATGTTATAGATTCAGCAGGCCATACAGCAGAACCTCCATAGTTGACCACCTCCCTACCTTGACCATCTCCTTAAGTTGAGATGAGTCTATTTTCATAGACCAGACATGCACCATATATATGTATCAGGACAGCAGGCCTAGTTCCTTAGGTTTACCGCCTCCATATTGATCAGTTTGTTTCAGTCCCTTGAGTGGTCAACTTACAGAGGTTCCACTGTATATAAATGTTACTGAATGTTGAATTCCAAGCTCTGAAACTTTTTTTTTTGTAAGAGACAGAGTCTCACTTTATCGCTCTTGGTAGAGTGCTGTGACATCACAACTCATAGCAACCTCCAACTCCTGGGCTTAGGCAATTCTCTTGCCTCAGCCTCCTGAGTAGCTGGGACTACAGGCACCCGCCACAATGCCTGGCTATTTTGACTGGGGCTGGGTTCGAACCTGCCGCTGTTGGTATATGGGGCCAGCACCCTACCCACTGAACCAGATGCACTGTCCAAGCTCTGAAACTTTTTAAGCATTGTTTAAAAATGAAGAATCCAGGCCAGGTGCAGTGGTTCACACCTGTAATCCTAGCACTCTGGTAGGCCGAGGTGGGTAGATTGATTGATCTCAGGAGTTTGAGACCAGCCTGAGCAACATCTCATCTCTACTAAAAAGAAGTAGAAAAACTAGCCAGGTGTGGTGGCACATACCTGTAGTCCCAGCTACTGGGAAGGATGAGGCAAGAGGACTGCTCAAGCTTAAGAGTTTGAGGTTGCTGTGAGCTATGACATCACGAAGGGTGACAGAGTGAGACTCTATCTCTTAAAAAAAAAAGTTGAAGAATCAGGGTTCTGGCTCTGACAAAGTTTGTTCCTAATTTGAACTAGTTAGATGAAAACAGTATTAAAGTATTGTTCTATTTTATACTACAAGTGCATTTATTCATAAATGTTGCATACCCTAAAAGTCATTTTTGCAAATAGATGGTGAAATGCTATTATGATATCTGTGGGTTTGCATTGAACCTCATTTAGAAACAACTTCCTGCAGAGAGAAGCACAAATGAATATATAGATGTTAAATTCTTAATCTCCATTAAAAATTCTCACCCAAGTCCTTTAAAATATTAACTACCTTTGATTATGTAAAACATAAACATAGTTCCAAATATGAAAAGTAGTAAAGGGAATTCAGTGCAATATATTTATCTTCTTCTTCTTCTTCTTTTTTTTTAATTGAGACATAGTTGCCCAGGTTAGAGTGCTGTGGTGTCAGCCTGGCTCACAGGCTTCTGGGTTCAAGCAATCCTCCTCCCTCAGGCTTCCACATAGCTGGGACTATAGGCACTCACCACAATCCTCAGCTACTTTTTCTATTTTTAGTAGAAATGAGCTCTTGCTCTTGCTCAGGCTGGTCTCATACTCCTGAACTCAAGTGATCCTCCCACCTTGGCCTCTCAGAGTGCTAGGATTATAGGTGTGAGCCACTACACCTAGCTGTGTTTATCTTACCACTCTACGCTAGTCTTCAGCAATCTAGTGTCTCTCTGGAACTATTTCCCAGAAGCAATACTCATTACCAGTTTCTTATTTGTTCCACCACAGTCTATGTATATAGAAATATACTTATAAATATTAAAATCATATATGTATACAACTATGTATATTCTGAGTGGCATATATACTATTACATATACACTGAGTGCATACATACTGAATAGCATATATACTATTCTGTGTTCTTTTTCTTTCTTTCTTTTTTTTTTTTTTTTCATTTCAGATGATTTCTGGGGTACAAGTATTTTTTTTACATGGATGAATTACATAATGCTGAAGTCAGAGCTTTTAGTGTACCTGTCACCAGAATAGTATACATTGTACCCAATAGGTTGATTTTTATTCCGCATTCCCCTCCCATCCTTCCCCCTTCTTAATTTTCAATGTCCATTACACTGCTTTATGACTATATACATCCCCCATTTAGCTCTCATTTACAAGTGAAAACACATGGTATTTGTTTTTCTATTCCTGAGATACTTCTTTTAGGATATGGTCTCCAGTTCTATCCAAGTTGCTGGAAAAGACATTATTCCATCCTTTTTTATGGCTAATACTCAGCCAAATGTATATATGTGTATACCACATTTTCTTTATCCACTCATCAGTTGATAGACACTACGATTGATTCTGTATCTTTGCAATTGTGAATTGTGCTGTGATAAAAACTCAGATATAGTTGTTGTTTTTTTTTTTTTTAATAAAATAACTTCTTTTCCTTCAAGTAGATACCCAGTAGTGGAATTGCTAGATCAGATGGTAGGTCTACTTTTAGTTCTTTGAGGAATCTCTGTATTGTTTTTCAGGGAGGTTATACTAATTTAAATTCCCACCAACAGTGTATAAGTGTTCCCTTTTCACTGCATCTGTGCCAACATCTATTTTCTGACTTTTTAATAATGGCCATTCTGACAGAGTTAAGCTGGTATCCCACTGTGATTTTAATTTGCAGCTCTCTGATGATTAGTGATATTGAACATTTTTTCATGTTTGTTAGCCATTTGTCCTCTTTTGAAAAAATCTTTTCATGTCTTTTATCCACTTTTTGATGGTTGTTTTCTTACTGATATGAGTTCTGGAGATTAGCCCCTTGTTGGACATGTTTGTGTATATATTCTCCCATTCTGTAGATTGTATATTTACTCTGCTATTTCCTTTGCTGTTCAGAAACTTTTTAGTTTAATTAAGTTCCATTTATTTATTTTTGTTGTAGCCATGTTTGCTTTTGGGGTCTTAGTCATAAATTCTTTGTCTAGGTGAATGTCAAGAGAGTTTTTCCTATGTTTTCCTCTATAATTTTTATGGTTTCAGGTCTTACATTTAAGTCTTTAAGCTGTCTTGTGTTAATTTTTGTATATGGTGAGAGATAGGGATCCTGTTTCATTTTTCTGCATGTGCCTGTCTAGTTTTCCTAGCACCATGTACTGAATACAGAGTCCTTTCCCCAGTATATGTTTTCCTTTTTTCTTTCTATAACTTATTTTTTTTTTCTGTATCTGTTTATAGAGAACTACCTCAGTTTATCAGCTTTTTGGTATTGAACAACTTAATGTGTCCTAATTTAACAGTCCTTCATTAATTGTTTCCAAGCTTTTGCTGTTACATTCAATAGTATAATGAATTTTTTTGCAATTTTTATTTATACCCTATAATTGTTGACTTTTGACTGTTTATGCTATTTTATAACTATGCATAAATTTATATATATATAAAATATATATTTGACTTTTCATTTTATTGTTGGGGATTCATTGAGGGTACAAGAAACCAGGTTACACTGATTGCATTTGTTAAAGTCCCTCCTACAATCGTGTTTTGCCCCGAAAAGGTGTGGCACACACCAAGACCCCACCCACCTTGCTCCTTCCCTTCTCTGCTCTTCCTTTCCCCAACCCTCCCTCATTCTTTCTCTCTCTGCTCTCCCCTTCAATTTTTATATATTTTGATCTATCTTTTATATCTGGGTCTTTCAACCATTCTTTGAAAAGTCTTCCCTAATGCAGGATTTTTTTTTTTTTTTTTTTGCAGTTTTTGGCTGGGGCGAGGTTTTTGAACCCACCACTTCTGGTATATGGGGCTGACGCCCTACTCCTTAGAGCCACAGGCGCCACCCCCTAATCCAGGATTTTAAAGATGTTTATTTTTTATGTTTAAGTTTTTGATCAATCTGGAATTTGTTTTGGTGTATAAAGATCATTTTTTTCCAAGATGGCAACCCATCCATCTTTAACCTATTGATAAAGTTTCATTTTTATAACATTCTAAATTCTCATGTCATCTTTACAATGTCTTTTTCACTGACATGTCTGTTATAACTATGCTTATTATTCTATATTATTGTGCAAAAATAGTTGTGATTGTACATGTATTGTAATACATTAAATATAATAAACATAATAACTATAATATCTAAGGTGGGATAGAACTTTATTCCAAAGTAATATGAGGGTAGAAATTTTTAGGTGACATTGTTTTCAGTTCTAAGGTAAAGTTCAAGTTGTAGTTGAGCCTTTTACCCAGGGAATGTGCTGAACACCTTCACATTGTGCACATTAGGTGAGATCCTGCCAATTGTCCTCCTTCCTCTCCCTACTCCCTTGCTAGACCATATTTGTGTTTTATCATTCATGTGGGCATGTAGTTGTTTATATGTTGGTTTCATGATAGTATTGAGTACATTGGATTTTTTTCCCGTTCTTTTTTTTTTTTTTTTAGAGACAGAGTCTCACTTTATCGCCGTTGGTAGAGTGCCGTGGCATCACACAGTTTACAGAAACCTCCAACTCCTGGGCTTAGGCCAGGATTCTCTTGCCTCAGCCTCCTGAGCAGCTGGGACTACAGGCGCCCGCCACAACGCCTGGCGTTGCGGTTCGGCTGAGGCCGAGTTGGAACCCGCCACCTTCGGTATATGGGGCCTGCGCCCTACTCGTTGAGCCACATGTGCCGCCCTTTTTTCCCATTCTTAAGATACTTTACTAAGAAGAATGTTTTCCAACTCCATCTGGGTAAACATAAAAGATTTAAAGTCTCCATCTTTGCTTGTGTACTCCATGGTATAAATATGCTACAGTTTGTTAATGCATTGTGGGTTGATGGGCATTTGGGTTGCTTCCATGACTTGGCAATTGTGAATTGAGCTGCAGTAAACATTCTGGTGCAAATGTCTTTGTGGTAAAAATGATTTTTCTTCTGGGTAGATAACTAGTACTGGAATCGTGGGATCAAATAGAAGTTCGACTTTTCATTAAGGATTCTCCATACTTCTTTCCATAAGGGTTGTCTTAGTTTGCAATCCCACCAGCAGTGCACAAGTGTTCCCTTCTTTCCACATCCACTGCAGCCATCTGCAGATTTGGGACTTTGTGATGTGGGCTTATCTCATTGGAGCTAGGTGATATCTCGGTGGCTGTAATTTGCATTTCTCTGATAATTAGAGACGATAAGCATTTTTTCATGTGTTTTTGGCCATTTGTCTGTCATCTTCAGAGAAGTTTCTGTTTAAGTTTTTTGCCCACTTATAAATGGGGTTGATTGCTCTTTTTTTGGTGGTTGAGTTCTGTGTAGATTCCAGTTATCATCCCTTTGTCAGATTCATGACATGCAAACATCTTCTCCCATTTCAAAGGCTATTTGCTTTAGCTGTGGTGCCTTTCTTTAGCTGTGCAGAAGCTTTATAGCTTGGTCAAATCCCATTTATTTATCTTTATCACTTTTTTCCCCCTTGGGAGGAGGAAGGGAGGGCAGGTGGCTGGGATTTCTTTTTCTAATATCTTCCCAGTTTTACTCAGTTTTTTTTTTTTTTTGTTCTAGAAACAAGATGCCTGATAAAAAAATTACATTCTCTTTTTTTTTTTGGACACTGTATTACATTTGTAAAACAATAAATTATAAGTCAAATAAATTGATATGTTTATAGCATTTAGTCTTTCTGTCCAACACTAAATATAGCATTTATTTATTGCTTTTTAGTCATTTTAAAAGATTATATAAATTGTGCAATTTTTTTGTTTTGAGACAGGGTCTTACTCTGTCACCCTCATGAGAGTGCTGTGGCATCATAGTTCACAACAACCTCAAATTCCTGAGCTCAAGCGATCCTGTTGCCTCACCCTACTGGGTAGCTGGGACACCCACCACAACACTCAGCTAGTTTTAGAGACTCAGCTAGTCCAATCTTGCAAGTTCTTGAGAACTTTATTCTTAGGTCATTGATCTTTTTTTGTTTCTCCCATAAATGAATAATTTCTGTTGTATCTTCTAAATAGTTGTTACATATTTAAAGGCTATTTTAATTTTCCAGGCTTATAAAAAATAGTTTTCTAGTTAATTTGTTTTCCAGGAATTCAATCGTATCATTTGAAAATACAACTTTACGGGGCGGCGCCTGTGGCTCAGTGAGTAGGGCACCAGCCCCATATGCCTGAGGTGGCGGGTTCAAACCCAGCCCCGGCCAAAATTGCAAAAAAAAAAAAATAATAATAATAAAAAAAAAATAAAAAAAAATAGAAAATACAACTTTACTTCTTCCAGTTTTTGAACTATTACTCTCTTATCTAATTGTATCAGCTGTTACTTTTAGAATGCTAAGGAATCATGGAATAGTTATGTTTTGATTTTTCCTAACTTTGGTGAGCATCCTTCTATAATTTTCTCATTGGACATGATGCTGGTGTTTTGGTTGTGATCTATATGATAAATTTATGTTTATTTTATTGTATTGAGGTAGCTATGTTTTTTTAATTTATTAAGAAGTTTAAAAAAATGCAAACCTCCAAATTTTTGTGTTGGTTACTTGTTCTTGGTATTATGTGTCTCCTTGCTTTTATTTATGTATTTCAGTTTCATGTCTACAGATACCTTAGACATCTGTTTAAGTTATTCCCTTTAAAGAAGTTTGTAAATTAAACAGAAAATCAAAGCACAAAGGGTATTACAGAGATAAGAAAGCAAATACAGTGTTTCCTCTGGAAATAGATTTATGGGTTTATAAAATCACTAATGTAGTGAGAAAGTGTTTCTACATCTTGTTAAAATCTGCCAGAATTACAAAGCTTAAATATTCTATTTTAAATTCTACACTGGCCTGTTTAGCTAATTTCTTAGGAATTAAGAAAAAAACAAAAAACTGTTCAGGGGATTATATGCATCCTTCATGATCTACTCAGAAATAATACAGAACCACTTCAAGTAAAAGAACCTTGCAATGGTATAGTTCCATTTACCAGCCCTTATCTTTTGTGATGTTGTCATACATATTACATTGTATGTTGTAAGTACCACGATATGTTTTAATTTTTGCTTTAAGGCAGTGGCTCACTCCTGTAATCCTAACACTCTGGGAGGCTGAGATGGGTGAATTGTTTGAGCTCAGGAGTTGAAGACCAGTTTGTGCAAGAGCAAGACCCCATCTCTACTATAAAAAAAAAAAAATAGAAAAACTAACTGGGTGTTGTATTGAGTCCCTATAGTTTCAGCTACTTGGTAGGCTGAAGCAAGAGGATTGCTTGAGCCCAGGTGTTTGAGATTGCTGTGAGCTATGACACCATGACACTCTAGCTGGGGGAACAGAGTGAGACTGTCTCCAAAAAAAAAAAAAAAAATTCCACAAATTTATATGTTGGTTAGAGGGGGAGGCCTTTGCGAGGTAATTAGGATTAGATACGTTCATCTAATCCAATCCCTCTATGATGGGACTGGTAGCTTTGTAAGAATAGGAAAAGAGACCTGAGCTGACACACATGTCTTGCCATGTAAAGCCTCTTGCCATGTTAAGATGCGGCAGGAAAGCCCTCATTATCTGCCAGTGCGATGCTCTTGGATTTCCCAGTCTCCAGAACTGTAAGCTAAATAAAACTCTATTCTTTATAGATTACCTAATCTGTTATATTCAGTTACTGTAACAGAAAATGGGTTCTAAGCTCTAATTCTTATCTCATCACCATTCTGAGACTGCTAAAAACCTTTTCCTGCTTTTTAGAGGCTTTATGCTCAGCTTCCTATCCTGCACAATTTAGCACATGTTTTGAGGGGAAAGCTGGCTGTGTGTCAGGCTTTGTTCTCTACTTCTCTCCTCTCTGGATCTTGGCCCCTTAAGTTTCTAATTTTGTCTTACTATCCCTAAGAGACAACCAAAACTCTGCTTGTGTTTACATTTTCCAGAAGCAATCTAATATCTGGGGAAAGCCTCAATGAATTCTCATCCTTTAACCTTGGCCCAGAGTTAGCAATGCCCCAAGAGAAAAAGGGGCAGCAGAATATCTGCTCACTTCTGTTTTCTCCTCTGGAATCTTGGCTTCTCTAATCCTACTTGCTTACTCCTTTCTAATGTCTTTAACTAGATAGCTTAAAAATATATTATTTAGATTTTTGGTAGGTAACTTTTATTTTATATTTTTAGAGACAGTCTTGCTCTGGCACCCAGGCTGGAGTGCAGTGATCATAGCTCACTACAACCTCTAATTTAGCTACCAGAGTTGGCTAATTTTTAGGTTTTTTGTAGAATAAGGATCTTGCTGTGTTGCTCAGGCTGGCCTTTCACCTCCTGGCCTCAAGCAATCCTCTCACCTCAGTGTCCCCAGGCTGACCTTAATAACATATTAAATGCAAAGTCATTCAAAGTGCTAAGTATTTCAGCTAGAAGAGCTGAAAGTATTTTTACCCTGCAGCCCTAATAGACAGAATGTTGCCTTAGTAAGAATTTAGTAAGTATAGTCAAGAAATTTAAATGACTTCATGAAGTTTTAGTTAGGATGAATTGTGGGGCTCTAGATTAACCTGGCTAACAGATGTCTGATGGCTAAGACATTTTGTAGCCTAAGAGTTTACACCTTGTGGCTTTCAGGCAGCAAAGCCTAGTTGACTCATTTTCCTTACACTTCACCCCTTTTAGGGTTCCTTCCTCATAATCTATGCTATAAAATCTTCTGCGAGGGTCCCTGTTGGGGGAGTTGCATCCATATACAACAGTATATGATGCAATAGCAAACAAGACTTGTGGCCCACATATTTTCCTGCCCAGCATGCAGGAGATGGCAATGAAGCCAGTGGGCAACATCTCCTTTAGGGGTAGTCTGTAGCCACTGGACTTTGGCTAGGGAGTCTATCATTACCTGAATGGGCCAATGGAGCATGCCCAGTGATGTGACACATGCATCTGTATGTTGTCCCAGCTCCCATAACTCTTGCTACATGGCCTGGCCCCACAACAGCCTGTGCATTATTATTCAGTGGTTAGGTACTATGTGAATGTCCATAAGGTCAAGACAGCTGTCTGTACAAATCACTAGTGGCAATGGCTCATTAGCAACCTCTAGCCATACTGCTCACAACTCAGCCCATAACTGCTTTGTCTAGTCCTTGTGTGTCACATGTCACTTCTGACACCACTTGTCAGGGCCCTGGACTGGCCAGGTCTTGGGCCCGGCTTACCTAGATTCTGGATGCGGACCGCTAAGTTACCTTGCTCAGGTACAGTTTCTCTTAGGTGCCTGAGGGCTATCTACTTTAGCTAGAGAGAGAGAGAGAGTGAGCCTTAGAGTGAATAAAGCAGTCTTCTTAGGAAGATAGATCTTAGTCTTTAGCAGAGCTTGGTAATCTTCCGTAGAGAGACACCATGCTGGCGTTCTGCAGGCAGGAGAGGAGACATAGTCAGAGTAAGCAGGTCTGTGAATGTGCACACTCCCAACTGCCTGCTCCTCCAGCCTAATATAAGGCTAATCTCATGCCTCTCCACACCACAGGTGTAGAAACTGCCAATTCACCACTGCTCTCATTTCACTAGCTCTCGTGCTTGTTAGGAGAGCTAAATCCCTCTCCATGCCCTTTGCACCAAGGTGTTCCATTATTGAGCTATACAGGTATTTCCTATAACTCTCACTCCTAGCTATAGGCTATATGGGCTGCAACACTTGTATCTTATCAAATAGTTCCTGTTGGTTGGTGGAACGCTACAGCTGTCCATGCAGGCTACCCCCAACTTGAGCCATCAGTATACCATACAACCTCAGGAATCAGCGCGCCCCTCCTTAAAGGGGCTAGCTTTCAGTCGCCTGGGTGATGTTCTATTTTCTGGCATCTATGCAGGACCCAGTGCTTCCTGCTCTGCCTGTAATGGACTGAGACTTAGGGAACTGTGCTACTGGAAGTATGTCCCCTCTTCACTAGGGTCAGCGTCTGTGCTGTGCCACTGTGTGGCTTAGTGGTCCAGTCTCATACCCAACCTGGAATAGGGTATGTGGTATGGTCAGTCACAGGGGTTGTGGCAGTGCTACTCTCCATTGCCAGGAGCTGCACCAGGGCCTCCCTGGTCTGTGCCTCAGTCAGGTTGAGCTGCTTCTCTGGCTTCTCCTTGGCCTAGGTCCAGAAGCCAGAAGCACAGTTTTTCCTTATACACCTGCTGATCTATAGCCAGCACCTCCATGACCTTCCAGTTCTTCTCTTGGAGGTCACAGTTACTTTTTCTGCTGCTCTATAGCCTCCCTGAGCTACCATGTCTCCAGACATGACACCTGGGACCTCTAGCTTCTTGAGGTGGGTCTGCTGCTGGTCAGCCTCTGCTTGACTGGCTTAAGTGTCCCAGGGCTGGCTGGCAATGGATTGGATTCTCTTCATGAGCTGAGAGTTCTAAACCCTGGCCTCCTTGAGCTGCCTATGGAAACCACTCAGCTCCTCACTCACCTACACTTCAGAGGACTGAAACTTGCTGTACAGCTCAAACATCTGCTCTTGCTGCCCGTGGGTTCTCCATGTCTGCTTGAGGCTGGCATAGCTGGTCTGAGTGTGGCAGAGCTCCCAGTTGACCTCAGGCAGGCGGTTCTGCAGGGCCTCCTTACCCTTGTGAACCACGTGTAGCTGTGGGACCAGCTTTGCTAGGGCAGCTGCCTAGCTGCCAGAGCTTTCACTGCTGCTCCTCCTGCCGTGCAGCCTCCAACTTCACTAGCTCATTGTTGACCTTGCTGAGTTCCTGCTAGAGCTTGGCTGGCTCTGCATTCTACTTGCTTTCCACCCTTGTTCAGGTCATTTTTTCAGGATGGAGTTTTCCTGCTACAGATGGGCCCGCTAAACATTGGAGCTATTTTCTGGCTGCTCCTGAAAAGTCTGGATCTTGCCCTGGTTTGGGACCCCTTGTTTGGTGTTCCCTTTACCTTTTTGCCTGGACTAGGATTCCTCCTCTCTTTTTTTTCCTCTTCCAGCAGGAAAGTTGTAGGCAAATGGCTTGCATACCTAGCCTCTTAGCCTTCCTGACTCTGCCTCTCCCTTCTTACTCTGTTTCATGTGTTGGAACTGCTGCTCTGGAGTTAACTGTTGCCATAATCCTAACAGCAGGGTGTTGAGTTTCCCATTATTTTTCTCTCAGTCAGCTCCTGCTGACAAAAGGTCTACCCACATCTGAGTGTGTGTAACCTTCACTGGTTTCACAGCTTCCTCACCCTGTAGTGCTTTCTGACTAGTGGACTGAGCTCCCTTTTGCTGTATGATCTCTGCCTCCCCTAGATCAATTTCATTTATTGATCACTCTACATAGACTGCCTATATTGCCACTAAGGATTCAAACAGGTTAGAGAGCATGCTCTGGAGCACAGTATTCCTCATACCAGCTGTGAAGCGTTCATTATCAAGTCCTCAGACATTCAAGTTAAACATGGCATTCCACATACCCAATTTCCAAGAGAACCTATTGCAGTTCCGAACAGGACTGCCAGTGTTTAACAAGATCTGGCAAGTCCCCAACATTGGACCATATGGTACAGACTGTGGCCATGTTCCAGTCCAGAAAGAAGTGGGTAACTTGGCCGTAGCAGCGGCAATCCTGCAAGCATTGTTGCGAGGATGGGTGTATCATGAGAGGCTATTTCTCTGAAGCATCTGGGACAAAGCCATCACCTCTAGATCCTATAAACTCAATATCCAAGAAGCAGGGACTCAATTTTCTGCCTAAACTGTTTCCCCAGTTTTACCAACTCCATTTTAGAATACATACAAAAGGTGGAGTATTCAGTTACTTGCGGGGGGGGAGGGTGTGCAGCTGTCCACCCTTCTGGGCCCTTGGTTGTTGCATTTTTACCTTTTTTATTTTTAACCACTGGCCATGCCCTAAAACAGGATTCACCTTCCTCCTCTCCTGAGGAGTCTGCTACCACTGCTATGGGAGAGTTCAGCTGATCCCATGAGTCACACTGCTGCTCCTCCTAAAGGAGCCGTTTAATTTCCCCTAGTGCTCTGTATTATTGTGCTGCCTCCAGTTTGTTCTGGAGTTCCAGATGCATGCTGCCTTCCGGAGTGTTGCTTCGGTCTCTACTGGCAGAGCTATAAGAAATACTCAGCCCATGGCTGCTACAGCTATATGGGCACTTTTCTTCTCAAAGGCCTCTCCCAGTGTGGAAGGCCTTTTGAACTGGCAGTGGTATTTTAACCACATCGAGCCACTCCTTGGGAGGAGGCATCCAGGCAGATAGTAGGTGAGCCACTGAGTGTCATATACTTATGGCGAACCACCCCTTTATATTCTCCTTCAGGGGTGATACCAGTCTGTGATGAATCCTGCTGGGGATGCCAATTGTAGTGCCAGTGGTTGAGGCCAAAGAGGTTCACATGGGATTTGGACAGACGAGAGAAAACCTGAGAAGCTGAAGGTAGCTGTGACATGCCCTTTATTCAGCTCATGGTGGCCAGCAAGCAAACATAAGGACATCCACCATCATCCAGCTCGTGGGGCAGGCGAGCTAACATAAGGAGCTTTTTCCCCACAGGAAAACCTCCAAGCCTTATAGTTAGTAGCCAGAACAACAGTGGCTCCGAATCAAGCACTAATGATGATTACTTAAGATAACATGGCACCTACTGGCTTAACCATGGTTACTCAAAATAATCTGGCTCCTCCTGGCTGTCGGGCAAGAAAGCCTAATTGACTCATCTTCCCTACGGCAGTGAACACTATTTGGGTGATGGGCACACTTATAGCCATGACTCAAGGCATTACAAAAGTGATCAGTGATCTGCATAACCAAAAAAATTTATTGAAATAAAAAAGAGAGAGATTATAATTTTGGTCTCAATTGCTCTGCTGTCTAGCTAGTCCTTAGAGAACTTGAGCTTTATAACTTTATTGTAAGTGTCTTTCAGTTTGGTGAGTTTGGTGTAGGGAAGCTGGTGGATTTTAGAGTCAGAAACACTTGTTTTGAAAACCTAATTCTATTGCTGAGACATGTTATGTCTGAGCTTCAGTTATAAAATAAGTTATAATGAGCATTATTTACACAAAACAGTTGTAGTGAGTATTATTTATATGTTAACTTATTTATTTTTAATTGAAAAATTAAAATTATGTATTATATATTTATGGTGATAGTTTGTTTTGATATATGGCCCAGAGGTGTCCAACCACATGTGGATTATTTGAGGCCTGTTTTGTTTATCTCTGGTGTCAATATTTTTTTCCTCATCAGCTTTTGTTAGTGTTTTGTATCTAATGTGTGGCCCAAGACAACTCTTTTTCCAGTGTGTGGCAGATAAAGAAAAGATTGGACGCCCTGCTTGATTGTGGAATGACTAGATCAAGTTGATTAACATATCTCGGACCTCACATACTTATTGTGGTGATGGGTATTATTGATAACACCTGCAAACTATTATATTGTCTTGGAGCATGGCATCTATTTTACAATAGAATCATGGATTTTTCAGAACTATTCTTGCGTTTTACATTTTTAAATAGCTTTTCTTTATGAAATGCTTAAATAATACTTAAGAAGCATCAGAGTATTAGACAATCTAATGTCTCAAAAAATTGATAGTATTACTCTATTAATTTACTATTTATGTTATTATAAAATATGGACAATAAAATTATCCCTTTTCCAAATTATGAATCACTGAGATTTTTTTTTGTAAATGGAAACATGTTACTATTTTTATAAAAATGATCTAATAAGTTTCTTATGTAATACTTGACTTACTTTGTAATTTATACAATTTCAGATCCCATTGCACATAACGTGTATAGTGGCTAGCTGGTATGCCCCCCTCTTGTGAGAAGGGCAAAATGAAGAGATGTGGAAGCTTTTCGAAGAGAGTGTTCTACTCCATTGCATTGCCTAAAGATTAGATTTTTTGACATTTACCTTAAAACCCTGAACAGATTGGCTAGAGAGCTCTGCTATTTGCTAAAATGACCTTAGTAAACACCATGATTTGAGACAAGACCCCATCCCAAACATTTCACCAACATATATTCCTATACTTATACATGTGGTTTTAAATTATACCACTGAAAGAAAGTAATTTGTGCATAATGTTGCTTTTCCCTCCAAGTTTTCTTTTTTCTTTTTTTATGTTTATTTTTCATATTTTTATTTCCTTTTTTTATTAAATCATAGCTGCGTACATTAGTGCAATCATGGGGTACAATGTGCTGGTTTCATATACAATCTGAAATGTTTTCATCAAACTGTTTAACATAACCTTCATGGCATTTTCTTAGTTATTGTATGAAGACATTTGTATTCTTCATTTAGTTAGTTTTGCCTTTACCCTTCTAAGTTGCACCATAGGTGTGGACCCACCAATTAACCTACCTCCACCCCAACCACTGCCCTCCCCTCCCTTCCCATATTCTTATGCGATAGTTGGGTTATAGCCATCATATGAAACCTTTAAATTAGCTTCGTAGTAGGACAGAGTACATTGGATACTTTTTTTTCCATTCTTGAGATACTTTGCTAAGAAGAATATGTTCCAGCTCCATCCATGTAAACATGAAAGAGGTAAAGTCTTCATCTTTCTTTAAGGCTGCATATATTCCATGGTATGCACGTTTGAGTTCTCTGTGGATTCTGGTTATTAAACCTTTGTCGGAGGC
>CAUYRH010054324.1:0-71727 GCA_963574655.1 Perodicticus potto
CGCCCGGCCATTTTTTGGTTGCAGCCGTCATTGTTGTTTGGCGGGCCCGGGCTGGATTCGAACCTGCCAGCTCAGGTGTACGTGGCTGGCGCCTTAGCCTGTTGAGCCACAGGCGCCGAGCCACATCCAAGGCTCTTTGACGCTGCCCTGTAAGGAAAACATTGTCTTCATTCCTCAGATGTGAAACCGTTGTTTCTAAAGATTGCTTGTCCTAAGGCCGCAGAGCTAGTAACTTGACTGAGTCAGATTTGAACCCAGGTCAATGTGACACCAAGATTTGCGTCGTTTCCTTTCCTGTATAAACCCCTAGTCCATCTGGGGAACTGATAAGTAAAGATGATTGTTCCACAACCTGTGATCAGAGTAGACACAGGTGAAGTGATTGAGCGTATCAGCAGGGAAAAGGAGCCAAGGAGGGCTCCTGAAAG
Organism: Perodicticus potto; assembly: GCA_963574655.1. NCBI lineage: Eukaryota > Metazoa > Chordata > Mammalia > Primates > Lorisidae > Perodicticus > Perodicticus potto. The sequence goes on from CAUYRH010054324.1 coordinate 429, forward strand.
AGGTGACACCTGAGCTTAGCCATAAAGGACGAGGGGCAGGCGCATGGCACCTGCGACAGGGAGAAAGCAAGACGACCACAGCCAGAGGAAGCAGCTTGCTGTCACTGCCAGCCATTACCTCAAGCCATTGTCACAGCGGCCTACCTTACCCCTTGAGGCAAACTAGAGGTAACATCTCCCTTAAGTGTGTCTCACGTGACCATATCAGTAAGATGACCGCCATCTGACATTTTGTCATCTGTAAGATTTACTAAGAATTTTGTGGCATTCAAGGAAAGAATTTGGGGGACCAAAAAAGAAAAATGAGTAAGAATTTTGGGGGGGAAATGCTTTAAATGGAAGTGAAATTCATATAACAGAAAATTAACCACTTTAAAGTGACAGTGCCTTCACACTGATGTGCACCCACCACCTCTATTAATAATTGCAGACATCTTCGTCGCCCCATTATAAAGCCCACGAGACAGTCACTTCCAATGCCTCCCTGCCTCCCGCCCCCAGCAACCACCAACCTACTTTCCAGCTCTGAATCTGCCCATTCTGAATATTCCATAGAAATGGAATCACACGACATGCGACCTTTTGTGGCTGGCTGCTGTCATTGAGCATCATGTTTTTGAGGTTTCATTTAATGTTTCCTATCTTTTCTAGCTGAGGAGAGAGCAGAGCTCAGGTCATGGTCTCAAGATGACAGAGCATCTCCTGCCCATGCCTGGCCTTTCTCCTTCCTCCCCCGCTTTCGCAGTAGACACGTTCCATCCTCCTCAAGGGCCCAGTAGTTGGAGCCACTGGCCTGGGTGCGAGTCCCTCCTCTGCCATTTTCCTCCAACGACTTGTGTCCCCTCTGAGCCTCAGGCTTCCCATCTGTAAAATGGGGTGGCTGACGAACAATGTGAATGTACTCGACACTACTGAACTCTACCCTTACAAATGATTAGGAAGGTAGGTAAATTTTGTTTTATGGGGGGGGGTGCTATCATTTTTTTTTAAGAAGCAATATAAGGAAAAGCCTTTAAAAAATAGGATGGTTGCTTTGATCTTTAAGGGCCCCTCACTCCAATAGACCTGTAAGACTAGGGACTTATGATTGAGACTTGGGTAAAATAAAATCCAGCCAAGGAGACGGAAAGGAAAGAAATAATGGGGAAGAAAGAAAAGGAGGAGGAGAGTACAGGATGAGAAGAAGTGGGGTGCGGGGAGGAGAGAGGGGAGGGGAAGGAGAAGTGGAGAGAAAAGGAAGAGGAGGGAGAGTCCCCTCCTGAAGTCTCAGCCCATTTCTTCTCACTTGACCCTTGTGTTTATTTCTGGATGCTCAGCCACTGTCATTCTGTGACCTTGGTCCCATTCTCCAACATGAGCTGTGGGTTATTCTGTAGTATTAGAGCAAGTTGGAAACCACTGAGTTTTCAAGTTGACTCAGCCTCTGTGATTAAAAAAAGATATTTTCCCAGTAGATTTTGACCCAGAATCAGGATGAAAGCAATAAATATTTGATAAGAAAAACAATGGTTCAGCTGCCTATAAGACACGCTGATTGTGTCTCCCAGGGTCTTTACACAGGTGCCGGCATCCAGCATCACCCCATTGGCTGAAGGGAAGCCAAGCTGTATCCACACTTCCAGATTTGCTCAGCTGGGTTTCAGATATCCAGTTTCCTGTTCCCTAGAGCATCCTCTTTTATTAGAATTTGAGCTGCCATCTGGGGTCAGGAATTTCGATCCCGGGGAATGGGGGGCTGTAACTCCAGGGGAGGGCCACAGTTCCTGAAAGACTGATTACACACCAGCAGGTGCCTGTAACGTGCAGGTGACTAAATGCATTTAGACAGCATAAGTAGGAATCCAAAAATGTCTTAGAAAACAACCACTGTACACACGGAGCCAAAAATAAAAACATCAGTTTGATTTATTCTCCTTGGAGTCTGTCCTGGAAAGAAGATGAATGCTGAGGTTGGCACCTCAAACTCCCAACTGAAAAGGTGGCTGGGAACAGAGAATGAGGAGCGTAATGAGAGGTCATGATCAAGGCAAGTGCAGAGGGCTCAGAGGGGCATGTGGGGTGAAGAAGAAACCAAGGAGGGCTTCCAGTAAGCAGTGACACCGGCGCCAAAACACAAAGGCAGGAATGGGAGGGCAAAGCTCCTCCCAAATGAATGAGAACGGTGGCTTGGGAACAATGGATCATTGGTGACACCTCCCCTTTTGCCTCTCTATTTTCCATTATTTTCTTTAAAGAGTACATGTCATGGTTCAGCACCTGTGGCTCAAGTGGCTAAGGCACCAGCCACATACACCTGAGCTGGCAGGTTCGAATCCAGTCCGGCCCGCAAACAACAATGATGGCTGCAACCAAAAAAACAGCCGGACATTGTGGCGGGCGCCTGTAGTCCCAGCTACTTGGGAGGCTGAGGCTGGAGAATCATTTGAGCCCAGGAGATGGAGGTTGCTGTGAGCTGTGATGCCACAGCGCTCTACCCAGGGTGATAGCTTGAGGCTCTATCTCGAAAAAAAGAGTACATGTCATATTGATGGTAACAATTTTAAAAAGAAAGAAAACATAACTGTTACAAAAGATCTAGAGAGTTTTTGTGAGGACACAGGCCAGCATCTGGGTTGTGATCTTGGGAATGCAGATGCTTCTCTTGCGCCCCCAGCAGCCTCTTCCAGGGTGGGGTATGTCAGGTGGCTGTAGCAAAATCCCACAGGCCAGGGGACTTGAACTACAGAAATTCATTCTCTCAACTGTTCTGGAGATGACAAGTCCAAGATCAAGGTGTTGTCTGGGTTAGTTCCTTGCGAGGCCTCTCGCCTTGGCTGCATTCCTGTGTGATCTTCCTCTGTGCACATCCCCCCCACACCCCCCACACCCCACACCCCCCATACCCCCCACCCCCGTGTCCTACCCTCTTCTTGTGAGGGCACCAGGCAAACTGGATTAGTGACCTCATTTTAACTTAATCACCTTCGTAAAGACATTCTCCAAATGCAGTCACATCCTGAGGTACTGGGGGTTACGGCTTCAACATAGGAATTAGGGGGGACACAGATCAGCCCATTACACTGGGGTACAGACATATGATTAGAAGCGAGTCCTTTATTCCCTCCCCCCTTTGCTGTGGGACAGTTCCAAATATTTGTGCTTGTCTGCAGTTTGATGCAGAGATCCTGGATGCTGGCGAGGGCTTGTTGGAAGGGCCACCAGTGGGCATCCCAAGAGCCAATTAAGAGGACTGTATGGGAGTCTCATCCTCCTCCCCATCAACACACATGCACACAGAAACACACACGTGCAGGCACACAAACACATGTAGACACACACATACACCATACACACAGGCACACATACACACATATACCATACACACAAACATATCACACAGACACACACTTCTTTTGATGACCATCCTAAACCTTTGTCCCAGGATGGGGATTGTCCCAGTAAGGAGGTAGGAGAGACTGAGGTGGCCGGGGATGGAGGAGGTGACAGGGGATTTGGCCTTTATAATCTAGGATCACTTTACCGATCTGAGCTGGGCTGGAGACGCAGCCGTCTGCTCACTCGGCATCAGCAGGCATCTTGGCCAAGATAGCTCTTAAACACGCTGGGACCAGCCTCTCCCAGCTTCTCTGCACATACTGCCATCAGCGCCACCCAGGAAGACCGATTTCTACCAGGTCTTCCAAAATCCTGGGCCCTGACCTCAGGATGCCCCATTCCCCTTTATAACCCCAGCCCACATAGGGACCTAACACTTTCCTGGATGTCTTCTCCGAAGCAGGCCATAAACCCGGGTAGCCTAACCTATCATCTCCTTCCAGAGTCCCAGGCCCTCCACTCCAACCCATCCAACTTCCACGTCGTCCAGCGCTCCACTCCTCCCCCAGTGCGTGGCTCCTCACTTCCCCAGCAAGGATGCTGAGTTATGCTCTTGGAGGAGGTCAGAGGTTGGGACCCACACACCATATACATAGACACACACTTTTTTCTTCTTTTTTTTCTTGAGACAGAGTCTCACTCTGTCTCCCTGGGTAGAGTACCATGGCATCATAGCTCACAGCAACCTAAAACTCTTGGGTTTGAGGAATCCTCTTGCCTCAGCCTCCTGAGTAGCTAGGACTATAGGAGCCCCCTACTACACCCAGCTCATTTTTTCTATTTTTAGTAGAAATGGGGTCTCTTGCTCAGGCTAGTCTCGAACTCCTGAGCTCAAGCAATCCACCTGTTTTGGCCTCCCAGAGTGCTAGGATGACAGGCATAAGCCACTGTGCCTGACCTCACACGTTTCTTTTTTCTTCTTTTTTTAAATCCGTCTAGGCAATATTTATTTAGCCAGAAAATAGTATCTATTTTACTGAATTATTCTACAAAAGGAAGCATTTGGATCATCAAAATTATTTAAATATAAAACAAGAAGCAAACCCATATTGTGGGACTACTTAGGAAAGGCAGCTCATGTAGGCTTAGAGAAGGTCAGAGAGTCGAAAGAGTTCCTTAATTTCTCTATTTCCTTTTCTTAAAATTTTATTTGTTGGGTAGTTGCTTTCTTTTCTTAAGTGGGAAAATTAAAATCCAGAGCTATTTCTTCCAGAAATTCACTTGCAAGCCTTGTAATACTGTTGCTGTTGGCTCTTTGCTGGTAACTGGCAACGGATTCTTCGTCTTGGCCAGCTGGCCAGGATGAATCTGAAGGAGCCTGGGTACTACCTCTCACCCATTACTCCTGTTATAATTTCTTTACCATCTATTCCTTTGCCTGAGGGTGAAACAACAGCGCTCTTGTTTCTAAACCAACTGCTTGTCCACGGAGTGGACAGTGGCTCACTAGTCAAGGGAACTGGCCTGTAGTCCAGAAGCCAGGGTAGCAGTGCCCAGCAACAAGGGGAAGAATCGTGTGTTGCCAATGACTAACTCTGGCAATGCTGGGACAAACACGTTTCCTTTGATAACCATCCTACGCCTTTGTTCCAAGATATGAGTGTCCCAGTAGGAGAGACTGAGGTGGCAGGGGATGGAGGAGAAGGTGAGGTGACAGGGGACGTGGCCTCTTCAGGTTCTCTCATTCAGTGGCAGGTTTCCTCGTAGCTGTAACCACCCTGTTTGCAGCCTCCAAAACCCTTTTTCAGACATGACCTCATTTAGTATCTACCATACTTCCATTTGATAGATGGAGAAACTGAAGCCCAGAAGGGAGAAATGACTGGCTCAAGGTCACACAGTGGGTAAGAGGCAGAGTCAGGGCTGTCTGCCTCTGTGGCCCTACCACTGTCGTCTCAGTGGTGAAATTCTACTCACATGTGGGGGAGGGGAGGCAGGGGAAACAAGGCCGCAAGCTCCAAACCTGGCCGAGATTCCTCAGACTTAATACACGTCATCCCGTAGGGCTGACCTCATAAATATCATTAGATCTTACAACATCCACCCAGCCCGCCGGGGTCCTGGCCGTGAGGAACTCTGTATCTTGTTCCCAGCCACAGCAGGTGGAAATAGTGTGAACTAATGAAATAGCCCCAGCAAAGCTAACAGCTAAATGCTGGTCTCCTGCCAGGCGGGAGCGAAGAGACTGCTGACCCCCACACACTGGCCTCCTCTCCTCTACCAGCTGTGAGGCCAGAGGGCTGGGGACAGCACTGGACATAGATAGTGGCGGATAGACTGGGCTCTGGTCCCAGTGAGCTGTGTGACCTTGGGCAAGTGACTTGATATCTCTGAACCTCAGTTTGGCTCAGCTGTAAAAAGTTTTCATCTGTAAAAAATGATAAGGGGACCTACTCCAATAACATATATGTTCCTGGAACTTTATGAAAGTGTCAGCTGAGGGCCTTGCACAATATTAGTGAATAGAGGGGGCGTCTATGCAGCATCTACCCATTTGCACAGGTACCAGATGAAAACCCCACTGGACACCGCTGCTGCCTTAAGCAAGGTCCAAGGCAGTGGGAGTAACTTCTGGTAGGGTCACACAGGGGTAGGGTGGGGTGGGGGGGTCTCAAGGCCAGGAAAGCAACTGTGGGCCCCAGAGTGAATCATTCTCTAGAAGTCTGATCTATACCATCATCAAACATGCCAAAGACTTTGAGCATAAATCTCCCTGGTGCCTGGCTCACTTGGGCAGCCCCCAGAGACACATCTGGGCTCTGCTCAGAATCCCTCACCTCTCCGACCAAGAATAACCCACCTCCCCATGCAATTCCAAGGGTGTTGATCTTCTAACCCCTCCAAACTCGAAGGGGGCTTCTGTTCCCTTGGTAAATTGATAGTGACCAGTTCACACAGGACATAGGACCACACTGAACTCATTGCAGCCAGCAAAACTCAACTCTGGGACTTCCGAGTTATGCTCTTGGAGGAGGTCAGAGGTTGGGACCTCCTCCCAGGCCGCCAGTGGACTCCATTTTTCCTATAGGATCTTTATAGAACTGCAGGGGCCAGCTATCTTGTAACCTTCAGGGGTCACCAGTTTGAGAAGGTGGCCTATAGCACAAGGTATTGCTGAGACACAGTGTCCTCATAACAGGGTTTGTGTTCTGCTTCAGGCGGTACATATCTAAGCCTTCCTGGACTTTTCCACTATACGAGTTAATTAAATCCTCCCTGTCTTAAGCCAGCCCAAATCAGACTTGCCCTTCACTTACACTTACAGCAAAAATACCTAATTGATAAATCCATTGTCAGGCATCAAGGCCCTCGTAAAATTAACCAAATTTATAAAGTGAAGGCTGCTTAAATTAGCACAGATTCAGAACAAAAGGAACTGGATAATGTTTCACGATCCAGGTTTTAGGACATTCGTGCCCTACTTCAAGTGTTGTGGGAGAAAGATGCTTCAGAATGAGGAAGACTTGAGTTTAAATCCCAGCTCTTCCACTTACTTACTAGCTGTGTGACCTTGGGCAAATCACTCAACTTCTCTGAGATTCTATTTTTTCAAACCTCCAAGGGCTATAATAAGGCCTAAATGAGATGATAAAGCACCAGGACACAGTAGGTGCTCAATAAATGTGCACCCACTATCTGGGTCAGCCCACCTAGATTTGCTTCATTGCAGGTACATGGAGAAGAGCTCTGGGGGCCAAAAGGAAAGCCATCCAGTTCCCAAGAATTCACTCATGGTGCATACTAACCCTAATCATCTATCGGTTTTATCCAAAGAGGAAGTGCTTTGGGGTCAGAGAAACCTGAAATCCTACCTCTGCTCTGTGACCTTAGGCAAGTTGCCTAACCTCTCTGAGCCTTTTTCTTCCATCAGTAAAATGGGGATGATATTCCCTACCTCTTTAAGGGATTATAGGAACGAAGGCATGATACTGTGAGCACTGTACCCAGAAATATTCAAAAAACAAGTGTGATCCCCCAGGCCCTGGCCAGGGATCTTCCTCAAGGATTCATCCTCAAGCTCTTGCTGCTACTGAGCTCACTCATACCCATGACCTCTAACTCCTTGATCTGTCTGTGATTACCAAAGCCCAGTGTCCAGCACCAACCTCAGGGTTCAGATCTACTGGGCATCTTCACCAGGAGGTCCCCCGGGCACCCCAAGTCCATATCAAGCTCTTAGCTCCCCTACTTCTCTCTACGGGATTTGGGTAAGTCACCTGGGCTTTGGTGTCCCCATGTCTAATGTGATGTAGGCTGTAGCAGGCTGTGGAAGAGTACCATGAAGCTGTCCCAGCCCTAACATCCCAGGCTTCTCCATGCCAAGCTGGGAACCACCTCCTCCCTAGACTCACCTCCTTTATAAACAGCACTGCCTATCTCCAGTGAACCCTGGCTTAAAAACTTAGCAGCAACTTGGATTTGTCCCTCTCATTCATGCCACAGCCCCAAGTCTGAAAGATTCTCCCTTGGAGATGCTCCCCTCCCTGTTGCTGCTGCCACAGTCTTCACCTGGGCCCCTGCCCTGCAGTCCCCTCAGCTCTTTCCATCGTGAGGCCTCGCTCACAAACAGACTGGCCTCTTCCTCACATCACAGTCAAGAACTGGATGATGTTAGCACCCTGGAGATTCTTCTTTTATACTTTAGAGACATTGTCTTGCACTGCTTCCCAGGCCAGAGTGCCATGGCCTCAGCAACCTCAAACTCCTGGGCAGCCATCCTCCTGCCTCAGCCTCCCGAGTAGCTGGGACTACAGGTGCCTGCCACCATGCTCAGCTAATTTTTTCTATTTTTTTAGGGACAGGGATCTCACTTTTGCTTAGCTGGCCTCGAACTCCTGAGCTCAAGCAATCTACCCACCTCGGCCTCTGAGAGTGCTGGAATTACAGGCATGAACCACCAGGCTAGCCTCCGGGAGATTCTTTTTAAGTTTAGGGATGAGGGAAGAAACATGTCATAGTGTTTATATTAGATACTCAATAAATATTTGTTGAACTCATTTGTTCATTCATGCTTTTCAGATCACACGCCTGGGACAGTCATCCAATCCAAGACAGACATCAGAGATCCTTTTGCAAATCATGAAAGCTTTGAACCTTTGTTCCACTTGCATGTGGCATTTTGCATACAATTGCGGGGGTCTTATTTCCCCCCTGAAGCTCACCCATAGTGTACAGTCTGCCCCAACTGAGCCCATTTTACAGATGGAGAGACCCAGAGGGAGGAAGGGACTTGTCTGAGAACACACAGAGCATCTCTTTCTGCCAGGCACTGGATCATCACATGAAAGTGCCAAGTCCACTCTCAGCCCCAGGCCATAGCTTTGGGCGGTAGGTCACTTGACATCTAACACTTTCATGCCGTTTCCTTATCTGTGCAAGAGCACCCATGCCTACATAGCAAGGTTGTAGTGACAAGAGGAGGTAGAGAAGGAGCCTGCCCTACCTCGTGCACAAAAGACAATGCTCGTTCCATTCTTGTTGCTGCCATCTAGAGTGGTCATGGAAGACTTCATGGAAGAGGCAGCCCCTGCCTAGGCCTCAATTTTGGGTGATGAAAGGAGGCAGGGGACAGAGGTTATTAATAGGCCTGGCTCGATGGGCCCAGGGAGGATGAATGTGATACAGACACCCAGCACCATAGCTGGGGAGTACCTGACACCAGAAGGGGAGGGGTCGGGGACTGGGGGGGCACCACCTCCCAAAATAGCCAGGGCAGAAGCCTATATAGGTGGTCATCCCCCAGCCAGCTCACTTCCCGTCAGGATCTCCCACCAGCCCAGCCTTGCAGTGCAAGCTCCAACCCTCCCCCACCCGAGGTGAGTGCTATTGAGAGCAGAGGAGGACAGAGGGATGCCACAGGATGAGGCCATTGGAAGGGTCAGCCACATGTCCCCTTCCCCCAGTGCCCCAGGGGTGGGGGTGAGGGAGCCGAAAGGCAGGCAGCTGTGGAGTTCAGGCCTGAGAGTAAGATTCCTGTGTTCTCCTTCTGACTCCTGATGTGGCCTGGGACAAATCTCTCCCCCTGGAATCTCTCAGATTCCCCATCTGTAGAACCAGAGGGGAGGAGCCAGACATCTGTGGACTCTGGTGATGCCATCATAGGGGACCGACAGAACAGAGGACTCCAGAGGTGCACTCTGGAGGGCTGATGGGCTGACCTGACATCATGTCTGATGCTCTGGTCAGGGGACTGAGACCCAGAGAGGGTGCCAAGTGGACGGGCGAACTCAGCATCAGGGAGGCATGCAGGAAGGAGAGGGAAGAAGAATGGCCTCTGGTGAAGCTGCAGACTTTGCCACGGGGTCAGCATTTGAGGACTCTCCAGAGCCAGCCTGTGGCTCAGATCTGTGGGACTTAGAGCTGGGACCTGGGCCCCAGAGAGGACCAAAGAGGGTCACTGAAATCCAAGTTAGGAGACTTGGGTGTCTTTAAACCAGTCACCATTCTCCAGACTCAGTTTCCCTACCAGTATAGCATGAGGGCCCCCCCAGCTGGGGAAATAGACTCTTCAACAAGGTGCCTGACGTGAGCTGGGCCTGGGAGCTCATATGGGGCCTGAGATGGTAGCACAGGCCCAGCATGTTGGAGTCAGCAGCCCTGCTGGGGGCAAGGGGCAGAGGCAGGAGGTCCTGGGAAGGCCTCTAGCTGAGAGATAACAGGTCAGGAACTGCAGCCTCGGTGCCTTGGAAGCAGCTGGCAGCCGTTTCCCAAAGGAGCTGACTCACAGAGAGGGGGCAGCTGGAGCCAGCAGCAGCCAGCAGCAGCATCCTAAGGTTTCCAGGAAGGGCAGCCGTCCAGTGCTGAGTCGGAGGAGACAGTGTTGACAGCAAGCGTCAGGGAACTTGAGCAAGTAGGCAGCTAAGCAGCTCTCTCTGGTCCCCACCACAAGGGCCACTACCATCCCAGCCCCTGCCTTCCTGCCTATCCCTGAAGTCAGAGGTCCTAGGTCCCACTAGAAGGGACCACCCCTCTAATATGACAGAGGGACACAGAAGCCCAGAAAAGAAGGCCAGAAGCGAAGATCACACAGGGAGTTAGTACAGCCCATGAACCCAGAACCCAGCCCTCCTGACTCCCTACCAGCACTCACACATTCTAGAGGTAGCTGGTTGCAACCGGACCCTGGTGGGACCAAGGGAAGGAACGTAACTAGTCTCTAGCTGCATAAAGACAGGAGTGTCGTTTGGCGGGCAGGGCTGGATTTGAACCCACCAGCTTGAGTGTATGTAACTGGCGCCTTAGCCGCTTGGGAGGCGGAGGCAGGAGTATAGCTTGAGCCCAGGGATTGGAAGTTGCTGTGAGCTGTGACGCCATGGCACTCTACCCAGGGCGACAGCTTTAGGCTCTGTCTCAAAAAAAAAAAAAAAGACAGGAGTGTCACATTTCCCTAAAGGGAAGTGCAGCCCCCCATGCCAGCTTAATTGGTCTAGAAAATGCAGTCAGATGGTGCCACCCTCACCCCAAACATGCCCAGGGCCTTCTAGGAGGGTATACATAGATTCCCAGCAGCTCCCCACTCTTCCTTCCCCCAGAATGTGCAGGTAAGCAGAGAGTCTGGGCACTCTTCCCCAATCCCTCGGTGCCCAGAAAGCAAATCATTGAGAGCTGAGAAAGGCTCTTTGAAAAGACGAGCCAGCAAAAAAAAAAAAAAAAAAAAATGAATGAATGAATAAAATAAGTCGGGTTTCTGAACGCACACCCCCGGCCAGATGTGGGATGGGACCCCAGCAAAGCGCCCCAGCAGTTCCTTCCTGTCCCTGTCCCTACCAGCCTCTCTCTGGGTCCGGCGGCTCAGGTTTCACCACCTCAAATTTTGCAGCGTAAATTTGCGTCCAGGACAGACCACAGCAAAGGCCGCAGATAGGAGTGGAGAAAGAATGGCAGTAGGGCAGAGGAGCCCACTGGGGGTACCAGCCTGCCGGTCCAGGATCTTCCCCCAAGTGCCCATGTCGGAGACCCCGCAACTTCTGTGTGCCCTTGAGGGCAGGTGGACTCCCCAGACCCGGGGTGACTCGGGCGCTCGCTGAGATTCCAGAGATGACCCCTTCACCTCGTGCCCTGGCTGCAGTCCCCCACCTCGGGATCCTGAGGACCCCCGGCGGAGCGAGGGGGGCATGGGAGCAGGTGGGCGCCCTCCAGCCCGCGGCCAGCGCTGCTCACCGGCGCGGCTGAAGTGAGCCGCCCCGGCTGCGCGCGGAGCCGGGTGCCCCTGGCGCGGTGCCAGGCCGGGCGGGAGGTGCGCGGCACTGCAGCGCTGGTCATATGAGCAGAAATGATGAGAAAAGCACTTTTTAATCTTTTCGCACTTGCTCTACCCGCTCAAACAGTTGCAGGATGGCGATGACAGACTTGCTCAGCGCTGAGGACATCAAGAAGGCAGTGGGAGCCTTTGCGGGTGAGCAGCACACTCCCCTCCCCGTCCCTCTCCCTCATCTGCCGCCCTCGCCCCTTCACCTTTCAGGTCTGCGGCCCGCCGGGTCCTCCCCAGCGCTCTTCTGCCGGCTCCTCCGGCCGGACGCCCGCGGGGTCCGGGCAGGGGCAACTTCAGCAGTCCCCAAACTCTGTCCGGGCGGGACTTGGCGCAGGGAGCGGGTGGGGAGGCCGGTGCCCTGCCGGAGCCACAGAAACTTGCGAGCACCGAAAGCAGGGGAGCCACGCTGGGAGGACTCGGAGTCTGGGACCAAGGACAAAGATCAGGGTCGAAGGAGGGACCTCTGGGGTCCCTGTGCGCGTGGGACTTCTAGTTTAAGGCGCGCGGAGGGGCCGCAGGCGCGTGCGCCCTCTTTCCTGGCAATTCTTTTCCTGGACCCCATCCTGAGCAGGACTTTCGTCTGGAGGTGGCAGTTTTTGGCCCCCCGACTGTCCAAATTCCCTCTCGGGGCTCAGAGCCCCTCTCCTGCCAGGGACCTTCGGGCGAGGTGACCTTCTGGAGCCGGCGCTCAGCTTTGCCCAACCCTGCACTGAGCGTCCCCAGAGCCTTCCAGGCTCCTTAAGCAGCCAAGGGAGGGCAATGGCAGTCTGGCCTCTCCAGAGCTGCCTGGGAATTCAGCCCTTAGCTGCCTGCCTTCATCCTCCCCATCGCCCGATCGGGGGGAACTAGAGAACCGGCTTGAAAAACTTGCCCAAGGTCACCTAACCCGGCAGAAGGAGTGTTAGAACTGAGGTCGCCTCCAGATCTTGGTCTCCCATCCTAGTGTCAGAGGTGGACAGGACGACTTTCCTTCTCAACAGCCCCCTCCGTACACACGGGGTGCACAGTGTAATATTGTACCCTTTCCCAGGTGTTCTGAAGAAGGAGCTCTAAAACATAGAAAATTGGGGGGGAAGGAGTGACTCCCATTTCTTTTCTACTTGGAGCCCCCATCCCTGAGCACAAGAACCTCTGGGAAGCCCCCTCCCAGGGTGCTGTGATAACCCATCCTCTTCACCTTGAGCCACCTGGCTACCCCTGAGAAAAATCTTAGTTGGGCATTCCAGGGGAGCCTTCCACCACACACCCTCCCCTGCCACTGGAACAGACTTCTGTGGCAAAGCCAGGACTTCTGGGTCCTCCCTTCCTCCCACTGTGTGACCTTGAGAGAAACTTGGCCTTACTATGTTGGTTTTCAAGCAATAGTCTGTGATCAGGAAAGAAGGTCGACCCTCCTCCTAAGAGTCCAACAGACACATACCAGGTTCACACCCCCTTCAACTCCCCAGCCCACTCCCACCCAGCCGCACCCAAAATGCTTCATGGCCACAGGGTTCTGAAGAGAACAGAAGTCTGGATTGGGTTCTCAGGGTCTACCCCTGGCACTAGGGAAAGGTGTGGTGGAAGTGGGAAGCAGGCTGGAGCACCATGGAGATCTGGGTGTGAGTCTCCCTCTTCCACTCCAGCTGGTGACCTTGGCCAGAGGTCCCCTCCTGGACCAGGATGGAGGCGCATGCCTCCCACTCCCCATAACTGGCATGTGGGATCCATCGACAAATGCTGTGACTCCCCCTGCCTCCCCCGTCCTTCTCTACTGTCCCTTCCTGGTCCTAACTGGACTCTGCTCTTCCCCCGCACAGCTGCCGACTCCTTCGACCACAAAAAGTTCTTCCAAATGGTTGGCCTGAAGAAAATAAGTGCGGAGAACGTGAAGAAGGTCTTCCACATCCTGGATAAAGACAAGAGTGGCTTCATCGAGGAGGATGAGCTGATGTAGGCTGCAGGGAGGGGACTGGGGGGGACTCAGCTTCCAAATTCCCTTCAGACCTGCCCTTCTCTCTGCAACCTTCACAGAAAGTAACCAGGCGTGACCACAGGGCTCAGAAAGCCCCGGGGAAGTGCCTCCCAGCATTGTTGCTTCCGAAGAGCAAAACCCTCATCTGAAAGTACAGCTAACTAGCTTAAATTATAGCCACTTAATATTGCTAATGGAATGATACTACTTAATAATTTAATACAAACGAAGAGGCAGTTTTACTTGCTGCCTGACACCACAGGCAGGGCAGAAAACAGTCACTTCAGGATTTCATTGATTTTCATGTGTCTAAAAGGCACCTTCCACCATCCTGAAGACCCCCACCCCCTTCTGAACTAGTGCTGCTTACAGCAATTTCTGGACCAGCCTTAGAGTGAGAAGGGGGGTTCAGGGATCCTTGAAGCCAAGCAAAGGAGAAGGCTATGACCAGGAAATGTTAACTATAGCAGCAAAGACCCCTCGGCCACCTGGCCTGTCTGCCAACCCTGTGTGCCTTCTGTCACCCTCTGGCCAAGGCTGCCTTGGATTTTGTCCATCCAAGAATGGGGAGGGTATGGAAAGAGGTCTCCACACTCATTCTGTTTCCCCCCAAACCATCTTACAAGGGTACCTTCGGAACCTTCTCCGTCTGCCCACTCACATGCATACACAAAGGCGCAGAGGCTGACGCCCCCTGTCCTCCAGGCATCACCTTGTCCAGGAAGTCTCCCCCGACCCCTCCCTCACCCAGGTGGGTGGCTGCAGCCTTCCCTGTATCCTTCACACCATGTGGTCTGTCCTGGAGCACCGGACCTCCTCTCCATGTTTCCCGGTTCCTTCCTAAGAACACCACCATACCCCCAGCCTTGACACCGAGAAGACATTTTGTAGATGTCTGTTGCATAAATTAAAACTGCAGGTGCCCACCCTGAGGTGAGATGGATTCTTCTCTGAGGACAACTTGTTCTTCCCTGCACACGCACCCACAAAGGCATGGCCACCGACCAGGCTGCCCAGCACAGCACAACTGCAAGTGCCCGATGCTTCTTGCCTGTCCCAGCTGCCCCCACCCCCACAGATGCCAGCACACCGCATGCAGTGCTCCTGACGCCCTCCTTGGCTTTCTCCCTTCCCTCCTCCAGATTCCTCCTACAGGGCTTCTCTCCCGATGCCAGAGAACTGTCTGCTAAAGAAACCAAGATACTGATGGCTGCTGGGGACAAAGATGGGGACGGCAAGATTGGAGTTGATGGTAGGTAGCCCTGACCGGGGGTGTGGGAATATTGCACATCTTGGGATATTTGGATGCTAAAAGTTTCAAGGTATGTCCATCACAAGGAAGGGGTGATCAAAGGCAAGCTGTCAGATGGGAGAGCTCTATCACATACACTGGGAAAAGAAAAACTGACATATTTTTCTAAATCTGAACAACAATCTGAAGAAAGTAGTTCTCTTTTTTTCTCTACTGGGTATGGATCCAGGAGAATTTGGGATTTTCCCTGTACTTTGCCTGCACCTTTGTGTGGCTACTGGTCTGGGCTTTGCCCAAACTGTCTGTGTGACCTTGGGCAGCGTCCTCATTCTCTGGCCCCCCATCTCTCATCTGTAACACAAGGAGATGAGGCCAAATGATCTCCAAGGACTCTGTGCCTCTTGCATTCTCTGATCCTGGGGATGGAAATTCCTTATCTCCTATTCTGCTGTGCATCTTATTCGGGTGTCCCCTAACTTCAAGTCTCAAATCTATTTTGGCTTCACTCAAATATACCATTCCAGTGCTGTAGGACAGCCAGGAAAAACAGCCAGCCAGGAATCAGCTGGGGATTTGGAAAGAGAATAGTGGGCCCTGCCTTGCCTTTCAAGCTTCGCTTTTAGCATCGGCAAGGGCTAAAGGTGCACATACACCACCACACGGCCTTCTCCATTGGGCTCTGTCTGGCATTCGTGGAGCCAGACATCCAAGAGGTGACATCAAGCATATGACCTCTCTTAGCATCGTGACATGCTTAGCAACTATCTCCATGTTGCAGGTGGGCACATGGACACTGAAGGTGCTCAGCCTAGTTCAAAGCGCAGGATGCAGTGGTGGGGCAAGGTTTGCCAGAGAGCCAGGTCTGAAGGAGACTTTGCAGCATCCTATGCTACCGTCTGCCCCTGTGACAGCCAATCTCAGAGAAAACTGTGCAGGTGCTCGACCTCTGGGCCCAGACTATTTGGGTTCAAATCCCTTCCCTGCCACTTTCTAGCTGGGTGACCTTGGGCAATTCACATAACTACTCTGGGCCTCAGTTTTCTCATTTCTGAACTAAGAATAATGATAGTTCTGATAGAAGGTCGTCATGAGGATTAGGTATGTTAATATGTCAAATGCTCAGAAGAGTGGCTGGCACACAGTAAATCCTACATATATGTTTGTTAACTGAAAGTTTTTTAAAAGGGACTGGGCTATACTCATCCCCAGTATGCAGCTGATATCAGACACAAAATGAGTAATTAACAACATGTGTCTCCTGAGCATTTGGTCCAGATCCTCATTCTCTGCTTCCTCTCTGCCCCTCGCCAGCTGCGACCTTGAATTCACCACCTCTCCATGGCTAGGTTCCCTTGCCTGGCCAATGGGGTACACAAATTTGTCCTGAGGCCTGTCTGGGCTTACAGTGAAAAAATTAAGTGCCTGTAGACACAAAATTGCTTCGGGAAAGGTACAAGGATTCTGAAATGAATGTAAGTTTATTAAAGTTTTGTGTGTTTTTTTTGCCAGAAATAAGAGTGGAGAATCTCTACGTAGGTCAGATGCAGGGAGTCCCCTGAACATATGATGCCAGTTGCCCTTCTTGTGGCTGGGAAGGAGGGAGTGAAGCCGAGGGGCTTTTTGGGGGGGGTGCATTGGTGGCTTGGCCACTAGTAGGTTCTGATGAGTGGCAGATGCCTCTCCCCCACCATCCTCACCAAACCACTCTGCAGACCCCTCCACCCCAAGGCCAGGATCCCACTGTGACCCTAACCCAAGCCTCCAGACCTGCCTCCCATTTTTGCTTGCAGCCAATATGCCACAGCTCAGAAGCCCTGGCAACGTCTTCACGGCTGGCTGCCCCAGACAACCTAAATGATGAGGAGAAACAAGGCCAGACCCTGCCCCACTTCCCTACCTCCTCTCCCTCCCTGCCTCACCCAGATCTTAAAGTGATGACTAAAGTCTTCTGACAGAGCCAGCAGATGTTTTCTGAGATGAAACAGGCCCATTTTCTGGCTGGGCGCCCTGGGCAGCAGCTCCATGACCCTGAGTCCCAGCTGCTTCATCTGTAAACTGCCATGATAACCTGGCAGTGCTGAGCACAGTGCCTGGCACTTAGGGCTCATAGTAAGTGTTCAGTAAATGTTATTTTTATTCTGTATGCACCTGCTTGCAGTGCTATGTATATACACAAAAATGAATGCTCCTACTGGCCACAGGCTGATAGGTGTAGACAGCAGGCCTCACTGCAGATTTGGAGGTTATGGGCAGGAGTGCCACAGGCTGGGAGGGGCAAAGGGAGGGATGTCCAGGCAGGGTGTTGGCATCAGCAAAGGCTGGAAAGTTTAGAGTGTGTTCAGAAATGGGCAAGACTGGCTTGCTGAGAGTGAAATGGAAGAATTATTCCTGGGCATATAGTGTGTGTCCAGGCCAGTGTTGGGCTCTATACAAGTGTCACCTCATTTGAACTTGGGATGACAGAGGACATAAGTGCAGGTGCAGAAAGAGCAGCTCAGGGAGCCCAAGGCCACACTGCCTGCAAGTGCCAGGGCCAGGATTCAAGCCCAGATCTATGTGACAGCACAGACCAGGCCCAGGCCAACCTGTGCACCCTCTGTTAAGCCTGTGGGCAAGAGATGAAATGGGCAAAGACTGCAGATGACCCTGAGGCCATAGGACCCCAAACTTCATGCGTTTGAGGTAAAAAGATGCAGGCACCCCTCTCTCACCCCCTAAACACAGGAAGGGTGGGTGTGATGGTGCCCACTGGGTGGTAAAATAGAAGGCAGAGCCCTTTACAGGACCCAGGAGGTTCTGCTCCTAGGGCAAATCACAAAACTCCTCTGACCTTTAGGTGCCTGGTCTTTAAACCAGGGGTCAGATCACTAGCTGATCACTGGAGTCCATTCCAGCTCTGGGATTTCGCAGATGTCCTAGTAGATAAACCTCTACACAGGGGACCAGTTCAGTTCTTAGGCTCAGCTGTGTGACCTTGAATGATGACAGCAACAGCATCTGACTTTGGGGAGCATTCAATACATGCCAGGCACTGTGCTTATCACGTCACTCATTTAATCTTCCTAGCTATCTATGAGACGGATACTGTGACTGCTCCCTTTTTATAGATGAGGACACCGAGGCTCAGAGAGGCTGAGGGTTTGCCTAAACTCCCCGAGCTAGGATGAGAAAAGGTCAAGATCTGAGGCCAGTCCCGTAAGCTCCACAGCACATGATCTGAGCTTGCTTCATTCATTCATTCGAGTTTGGTGAGCATATACCATAAGATGATTTTATTTATTGACTTATCTGGTTGTTTCTCTCCCCTGCACTAGGATGTCAGCTCCACGGAGCAGGCACTTTGCTTTGTTCCGTTTAGACCCCACAACCTAGGATGGGGCCTGCCACAGAGCAGGAGAATAAGAAAAGTTTGCCATGAAATGAATGAATGAATGAATATGCATCCAGCTCTGGGGATGTAATGATGAGGAAGCGTGAACACCTGCATGCAGGGAGCAGAGATCTGCTGGCCAGGGCTGCACACACGCACGGCTGGGGACGGGCATGTAGCAGGTGCTGAGGAGCCCAGAATCAGGGACTGCCACTATCCCAGCTCTGTTTGTCCTTTTGAAGGTGAATGATATTTGCCAGATGCTTTAAGATCCCGCGCTGAAGGGAAGGGGTAGCAAGACAAAGATCTAATAATAACCCTTTGCATTCCTGTCTCTGGGGCAGCTCCTTCCAGGAAGCTCAAAAGACTTTTATAGATGTGGTCGATTGATTCTTGAACACCACCCTGAAAGGCTGATGCAGAGCTGGTAAAGGGGAATTTTAAGGCAGAAAGGAGAGAGAAGCTAGAAAGGGAAGAAAGGTACCAAAAAGCTCAGCTGCAGTTACAAAGCCCAGGCACAAAAGCAGATGAGGCACGCTGTGTAGTAGGTGTGTCCAGGCACCTCATCTTCACCACGGTGGGTCTCAAACTGGAGCAACCACCAGAATCCCCTGGGGGGACCTTCCACAGCACTGAGGACTGTACCCCATCCCAGGAGCTTCTGATTCCTTAGCTGGAGCCCAAGCTTTCGCTTTTCTAACAGGTTAGCAGGTGGTGCTGATGGGCTGGGGAAGCACACTTTGAGAACCCCTGCCTTACACTAATCCTAGGAGGTAGGTGCCATCACTATCCCTGCTTTGCAAGTGAGGAAACTGAGGCACTGAGAGTTGAAGTAACATGCCCAGGGGCACTTTGTTGCAGAACCGGAAGTGAGGCTCAGTGGTCTAGCCGGGATCGTCTGCGACCTGCTTCACTCAGGCACATATCCCCAGCCTCAGCTCTCCAAATTCAATGTCCGCCCATATCAAAGGTACACACAGGTAGGAACCAACGTTGGCTTCCCTGCCCACATCCTGCCAAGTACGGAACACAAAGCCTTGTCTCTTTTAGCTCATTCAAAAATCACAACAGCTCCACCTTTAATACCTATACAGACAAGGAAACCAAGGCCCAGGGGAGCAGAACAGCTTGCTACTAAGTATGGGGCACATTTCAAACCCTGACCTCTACTATCTTGGTAGAACCCACAGTTCTGGGGAAAAGATCCACCCACCCCCACACACGTGCTTGCACATGATCCCTGAAACCTGTTCCTGGTTGATGGGTCTGCTTTCCAATGCCTTAAGCTTACTCCAACTCAAGAGCCTATAGTTTGCTTTTTGCTTTTGCTTTCTGAAAAATGTAGTCATAATTATTGCCTGACCGTAGCAACCTGTGCCATTCACATGCCTTAAGGTATTTGCCTTTTTTGTTTCCCTTTGGCAAAATCTGTTCTCTTGTATCCTGAAGTAGCCTATTTAAGCTTGAGTGGTGGAGGAAGCCCGCGGGCTGTGGCAGCACACCTAAGTCAGGTGGAAAACAGAATCTGCCAAACGCCAAACGCACACAGGCGCGCACAGTCCCAGCTGTGGGAATGGCCACGCCTTCTCCTCTCTGGGCATATCCTTTTCCTCATCTGCAAAGCAGGGAGAAAATACCCACATTCAGGGGCTGTGGTTCAAATGAAGCGAATGCTCTGGGGACGATTCCTTTCCTCTTGTTTTTTGTGAATGCGTTTGCTTGTAAGCCACCTCAAAATCCTTTGGAAGCAGTGAAACCCCAGTCCTCTAAGATGGGAGAAGAGTGGGGGGAATGGAAGGAGACTCTCCCTGCCTCCCTGTAATTCCAGCCCTTCAGCCCCGATGGGATTTGATTTCCATCTGAGACAGGATGTGCACCTCAGGGCCAACCCCCTGTCCTGATGGCTATGCTTTCTCTAAGGTGTATGATCTTTTGTCCCATCTCATTGTGTCCTCACGCCAGCCTAATGAGGTCAAGTGGGCACTGTTATCCCTAATGCAATAGATGGAAACTGAGGCCCGATTAAGTGCCAAAGTCACACAGCAAGTCCTTGGCCGAATGGGACCTGGGTCTCCTGACTTCACCAGCTCCTCCCCCAAGCTGAGCTGAGACGCTGGAGTTATAAATGGCTTCTGTGCTTAGCAATCTGCTCCTTTTTATTCCCGTGTGGACTTTGCCTTATGCTGCGCTAGATAAGATTGAGCGAGGGGAGAGGAAACAACCCTCCTTATATAACTGGCCTCCAGTAAGAGAGAGCCACGGAGACTTTACCCTCCATCTAGCCCTCTCCTGCCTCTGGGGGTTGCAGCTGGAGTCAGAACCAAGGAGATGCAGCTGGCCAAGCCACACCTAAGATAGAATCTTCTGAGATGATCGGCCTCAGTTTCCCTAAAAAAAGGAAGATAAGAAAGCCAATAGGATGCAGTGCTTGGCACACAGTGAGCGCCCAGAACTGTCTATTCTGCCTCCTTGTGTTGTCTAGCTTGACCCCGAATGACCCTGCCTGCCAGTTCTCAGGGATGGGAAGGTGATCCCTGTTTGCAATACTGATTTATAAGAAACCGAGCCCAGGAGCTATTTAGAGGCGAGGTGATAAACCAGGAGGCTATTTCCTTCATCCTGGTCATCACGACAGAGGGAAGGAAAGAGCCTTCCAGCCGCTGACTCAATGACCATCTCAGTTTCGCGCTGGGCTATCAGTATATGTTGGCCTCACCTGTCAATAGCTTCTAAATTTGTCCAATCCCCACAGCACCCTGGACTGGCGCAGACCTAATTAGGCTAATTTCAGTTTCCTAAGAGAAAGAAAAGAACAGAACCGTCTGGTCCTCTGAGCCTCCCTCACACCCCCATCCCTACTTTCTCCCTCTCCTTCCTATCGGACAATGAAGACATCAACAAGCTGACCCCAGTGGGCCTTGAGTGAGGTTTCAGACTGCAAGAGTAATGCTGTACGTGCATATCGTACAGAGGGAAGAATGTTCTGGGTCCCTCCAAAGGAACATTCTGCCTCATACTTCAACATTCAGAGTTCATGTTTTCCCCACTGTGTGCCAGGCACAGTACTTGGCACTCTTCTTCTTTAGCTCATGTACGCCTTACCATAACCCTATGAGGAGCTGTTCTCAGTATCCCCATTTTAAAGATGAAGAAACTGAGGGTCAGAGACTGCATTTCCACAGTGGATGGTCATGATTCAGGATTCTAACTCCATGAGATAGAATTTTGTACCAGGTCAGATGGCTGCTATTTAGACTTCCCGTGTGTTTCTATCTTCCTTGTCTTTGTTAGTTTCAGGATTTTTGTGATTATTGTTGTTGTTTCAAAGCTCCAGCCTGTGTCAGGGAGATCCAAAGGAGGTGAGATTAGCACTTATAAACCACCAACTGTGTGCCGAGCATCTTTCTGCATTTTCTCATCATTTTTTCAGCTATTTCCAATAGCTGTGGAAGTATACATTATTATAGTACCCACTGTACAGATGAGAAAACTGAGGCTCTGAGAGCTAAAGTGGTAACCTGTGGCCACCTAGCCAGGTAGTGATGAAACAAGATTCAGACCCAGCTCTAGGGTTGTTGGAAGGTTGTAGGCAGGTGCCAAGGTGAAGGCAGGAAATGGTGGTGTGGATAATGGGGACAAACAGTAGCAACCAGGACAACAGCAACACTAACACATAAAGGCTATGCTCCCATTTACAGAGCAGGCAGTAGCCAGGTATTTCACAGGCTTGGCTTCCAAGTGGCTTGATTACAACAGCTACCAGATGCCGAGAGCTTACTGTGTGCTGGCTCCTCCGAACAGCCCTAGGAAGTAGTACCACCATGAGCTCCATTTCATGGATGAGGAAACTGAGGGACAGGGAGATGAAGCATCTAGTCAAAGAGCACAGGAGCAAGAAATGGGAGCTGGGAGTTCATCCCCCACTTGTTTGCTTCAAATGCCGTTTGACCGATGAAGGGCATCTTCCAGATCCGAGGCTTCACTCATGAGAAAACCAGGACCAGGGAGGGTGTCCATCTCCAAGGACACAAGTGGATGACAGAACTGAGCCTAGAACTCCACCCTTCAGTGCCCATTTCTTGTCTCAGAGCCCTACCTACTACCAAATCAGGTGACCTAGACTTTGTAGGGTGTCTGCTTGTTTGGTCATTTGTTTTTCTCTAAGGAGAGACCTGGCCATTTTAGAGCAGGCGTGTTGATAAAACGGTAGTTAATTGCCTGGCTCCTAAGAGCTCTGCCCTGAGGCACATACAAAAGGCATGGAGGAGGTGGCCCCTGCCCTCAATTTATCTACAAAGTGCCCTTTTCAAGGTTCTGAGGGGATAAAATTAGAATCCTGTGCTCTCTGCAAAAAGCCAGGGGCACGAGGCAGTGGTGATGTCCTGGCCACATCAGAGCAGACTGCAGAGTGGGCAGAGGGCCTGAGTTAGGAGGGATTGGCTCCAAAATGCTGACCCTCCACTCCTGGAGAGTCCCCGATCGGTGTTCTTGGCCCCCCTTACACGAACTGCTCAGATCCCCTCTCGTGTGAAGGTGCCAACGTGGCAATTGGCCCCTTGCCGATGAGCACCTGGAAGCAGGTCCAGACCAAGGGCAAGATCAGCGCAGGTGGGCAGCCCGTCTCTGAGCAGGCATTGGAGGACAGGCTTAGGCCTCTGTACCCCAGGACAGCGAAGCTCAGTGTCCCAAGGATAGGGAATGACGGCTCTGGCCACTTTTCCTAATGAACTAGCAGGTGGCACTGGGGAGAGGACGCTCTTTTGCTAGAGCTGGAACTCTAGCCCTGTAGGGTGTGGCCTCTCACCTTCACATCAGGGGGGTCCCTGGGGTCAGGCCAAGTCCTGGCTCTGCCTCTTGTTTCCCACGTAACCCTGCTGCCTCACTCTCCAGCCTCCATTTCCCCATCTATAAAATTGGAACTGTCCTGCTTGCATCCCAGGGCACCGTGAGAATTACATGATGTAACTTAGAACTTGTTGAGCCCTAAGGACTTAGGAGCCACCTCATTCCTTTATTCATTCATTTGGTATTCATTTATTAGCACCTTCCAGGCACCAGTATTGTTCTAGGTGCCAGGAAACTGGTGCACATGAGCAGGGCTTCCCTGCCCTCTGGAGTTTATGTCCCCATTAGGGTGACACTGACAAAAATAAGTGCATAAATAAGATCATTTCAGAGAGTGATAAGTGATGTAAAGAAAAAAGGGCTAATATGACAGCCATGAGGGTGGCGATATTTGAGCTGGAACCTGTGTCCCTGTGTGCCTCTCGGAGGTCAGAAACCTCTGGGATGGAGAAGAAAGTCATCTGAGAATGGATGTGGCTGAAATCACGTCCGCTGTGTGACACCGGTTAAGCTACTTAACTTTTGAGCCTCAGTTTCCCCATCTGTGAAATGCAAACAAAGGCCTGTCCTGAGAGGCCAATGAGATAATACAAGCACAGCACCTACCACATAGGCATTCAATAAGTGCCAGGTATTGGCTATAAATTATAAAAGTACTAACAATAAAAAACATCCCAAAAGAACCACCTGCCCCACCGAGGTCCTATGGATCGCAGGGGCTCATGGCTGAGAAAGCAAGTGCTTCGCTGCCTGATGGCGGGGTGGGAGGGGTGGCGAGGGTCATAAGAGTGTTTGGTGTTGCCATGTTCCTGTGGGATTCTATCCCTGTCACTTGCTGTTACCACTTGGACCAAGAGCATTTTTTGTTTGTGTGTTTTTGTTTTTTGAGACAGAGTCTCACTCTGTTGCCCTGGTAGAGGGCCGTGGCATCATATCTCACAGTAACCTCAGACTCCTGGCCTCAAGTGATCCTTCTGCCTCAGCCTCCTAAGTAGCCCAGTTACTCTCACAGCCGTGACGCCCAGTTAATTTTCCTATTTTAGTAGAGATGGGGTCTTGCTCCTGCTCAGGCTGGTCCTGAACGCCTAAGCTTAAGAGAGCCTCCAGCCTCAGCTTCCCAGAGTGCTGAGATTACAGGTGTGAGCCACTGCACCTGGCTAAGCTTGGGGTTCTAGAATGACCTGGTAGACCTTCACTCTGTCCCACCTTGAGTCCCTACCTGGGCCCCACATCCTGAGACAGCCTGCAGGTAGGAGAGGGTGGTGTCTGTTTCCTAGTCCCTTCACCTGGCTGGGGCCAAGGCCAGGTCATTTCCACAGTATAACATGTTGGTTTGGTTGTTTCCTGTTTTTTATTTTGAAATAATTTTGTAGATTCTGTAGAATCCCAACGATAGTACAAAGAGCCTGTACACCCTTCACCTTGTGCTCGCTCCCTGGCGGGCCTGGGACATGGCATCTCAAAGACACATAGTGGCAACTCCTGTCCTCTCTCATCCCCTGTGTAGAAAAACAGAGAAGTCCAGAGACATTGATGGACTCTGAGGCATAGTTTCCTCATCTGTAGCAAAGAAATAATGATAAAATATACCATGGGGGGTTATTATCAAGTTCAAGATACTATATAGGGTGTTTACAATAGTCCCTGGCATATGATAAACAGAAATTTGTTTATTCATTTATTTCCTTTTTTTTTTTTTTGAGACAGAGTCACTCTGGGCAGAGTGCCATGGTAACATAGCTCACAGCAACCTCAAACTCTTGGGCTCAAGCGATCCTCCTGCCTCAGCCTTCCGAGTAGCTGGGACTACAGGCACCTGCCACAATGCCCAGCTATTTTTTCTATGTTTTGTTGGGTTTTGTTTTTGTTTTTGGTAGAGATGGGGGACTTACTCTTGCTCAGGCTGGTCTCGAACTCCTGAGCTCAGGGTATCCACCTTCCTTGGCTTCCCAGAGTGCTAGGATAACAGGTGTGAACCACGGTGTCCTGCCTATTACTGTTATTGTTGTTGTATTATTAGTAACAGTTTTGGGTGTGGCATGACATCGTAAAACACGATATGTAGTAGACATGTCATTCCCATCTCACTTCATTCATTCACCCATTTATTCACCCCGTTGATTCCCACACTGGCTCTCCGGGTCTCCGGCAACACATACAAAACCAAGCGAAAGTGTGGGGCTGGGCCCTGCAGCCAGGCCTTAGACAGTCTCGCTTTCATCTCTACCTCTTACTTACTTCCCTTTGTCATTTTCTCTTGCAGAATTCTCCTCTCTGGTGGCTGAAAGCTAAGAGGCACTGAGTGCCCCCGGTCTTCCACCTCTCTGCCTCAACCACCCAATCTCAGCCCCTCTCCCCCTCTCCTGTGTTTCTATTCAGTTTGTTTATGTTATTTTTTACTCCCCCCGTCCCCTGAGGCCCTGAAATGACACCACTGTTCTTCTGGAAAATGCTGGAGAAACAATAAAGGCTGTACCATCGGACTCTGCCTGCTCACGAGGATCCAGGATCGGGGGACGTTGACTTTCCAGACACATCTGGGGAGGTGGGAGGACACATCTTGACAGATGGAAATGATGTGATGGCTGGGAAATTTACCCAGCCCCTTCTCTGCACTTGGTCTGAAGCATGATACTCTACATGGATTACCCATGTTGTCCTTGTTACCACCCCATAAAGGAGGTGATGAATCTCCTGTTTACAGATACAGAAACTAAATCTCAACAAGAGGAGTAATGTGTCTAAGCCCATCCAGCTTGATTGGGGTTTGAATGCAGGTCTGAGGGTGGGTAGATAGATGGATGGATAGACAGGTGGATGGATAGGTGGATGGGCAGACAGGTGGATGGGTGGGTGAATGGATGGATAAATGGGTGGGTGGGCCATTAAGACTCTTTTTGTTACAAATGGCAGAAACCCAACCCAAAATCACTTAAGCAAAAAAGAAAGAAAATAAAGGACTTGATTGGCATATGTGCCTGAATAGACAGGGGTAGAGCTTCAGGAACAGCTGGATCCAGGGGCTCAAATGGTCTCATTAGGACTGAATACCTCTTGCCCTGCCGCTGAGCCCTGCTCTCCTTGGTGCTGGGTTTGCTATCAGGCAGGCTCCCCCCTCACGATGGCAAGATTCTTCCAGCTGCCCAAGGTGCACATTCAGCAACATCAGCAAAGGAAGAGCTGCTCTTTCCTATCACTCCAACAGAGGGCCCCAAATTTAGTACATTTATACCAGTAACTAAGGTTTAAGAAGCACTAACTCTCTGCTGAGCTCCTCTGTACAGCCACTCTCTGAGATTGTACTGTTATGATCTCCCTGGTAAAGATGAAGAAAGCAGGCACAGCGAATTGCAGTGTTTGCCCCCCACAGCGTGAGTCAGGGGGCCAGGGCCACCTCCTCCCACCGCCTATGTTGTTTTCAACTTGGTCTATTTCTCTTACCCTTTTGGCCGCCCCCAGAATCCAGCCCCATCACAGGTCAGGGTGGGGGCATGACTCAGCAAAGAGATTCTATTCGGACACTGGACATCTCTTCCAACGAGCCTATCCTCCAGCCTCTGTTTGTAACTCAGGTTTGGTGTTTTTATACATGCATCCCAGAACCTTGACCTTGTGGAGGTAGCCTGGCTTTTCGAGACACTGATGAAAGCCAGCCTGCATCCCTAGACCTCTGCAGTGGGCTCCGGCCTGACTCCAGGTCTCCCCACTCCCTCGCCAAGGACTTTCCAAAATGTAGATCAGATCACATTGTTCTCCTGCTTAAAACTGTCCAGGATGGCCCAATCTAGAGAATCAAATCTCAAACCCAAACACAGCCTCCCTCCTGCAACTTGACCCAGCCTCGCCTCGGCCCTTCTCCCTCAGCCTGTGCGGACTATTCCCTCAGAAGGCACCATTCTGTTCTCCCCAGCTCCCTTTTCCCAGTCTCTGTCTTGTTCATGCTCAGGAAAACCACCCTGCATGGTCGCCCCCAAGCTGGGCTTAGAGGCCCTGGGCTTGTCCTGCAAATGAAATGAAAACACAAAAATGTGTGACCATCTGATTCCTGCCGACCCCTCCCAGAAACCCTGGGATGAAGGCAGAGAGTAGGGCACGTCCATGGGGCCAAAAAAGGTGCCAGGCCTCACCCATCATAATGCAGATGGGGCCATAGAGGCCCAGGGTGGCTGGTGACTCACTCAAGGCCACACAGAAGTGCAGAGCAGAACAGGGCGTGGCCCCAGGTCCCTGCTGTCCACCCCTATCACAGAACCTCATTCAGACAGACCTGCCAAGCCAGCGAGGTATGTAGGCCTCGTGGAAAGCAGGGGAGCCCTCCCTGCCCAGAACACCCTTCTGTGGCCTGGTGTAACTGGGTTCCAATGTCCCCAGTCTCCAGCCACCCACCCCTGACAGCTGGGTCGCCACCCCCCTCTGGGTTTTCCCATCCTTTTCTTCATTGCTGTGCTCAGAGGAGCCTTGCTCCTTACCCCCCAGGCCCTTCTGCCCGAGACAGGCAAGCAGCAGGGAGAAGGAGCTTGGCCGAGGAGGAGGGGACACAAAACCATCCCTGTATGGCAACATCCAAACCATGCGGAGTATGGAATGATCCCTGGCACCCTGGCTGGAGTGTCTCAGACTTGGGAGAAGGATAAGTGGTGGGGAAGGCTGGGTAGGAAAGTCAGGGCTGGGATCCTTCTATCAGCCATGGCCTTGGAGAACAGACTGTGGCAGGCTGCAGCTTTGGGACTGAACAGAGCTGGTTTCCAAATCTGCCTGTCCCTCCTTTGTACCAGTCACGTTGCATATTCCATTTGCTATGATCTGACGGTTTGTGTCCGTCTAAAATTCTAATCACCAAGAAATTGGCACAGAAGGTGGGGCCTTCAGGAAGTAATTAGGTCATTGGAGTAGAGCCTTCATGGTTGGGCTCAGTGCCCTTGTACACTGGGGGAGGCTATTAGCCCTCTGCCCTTCTGCCATGTTGAGGTCAAGGCAACAGGCATCATCTATGAAGCAAAGAGCCCTCATCAGACACCAAATATGTTGGTGCCTTCATCGTGGACTTCCCAGCCTCCAGAACTGTGAACAGTTGTTTATAAATCACCCAATCTAAGGTATTTAGTTATAGCAGCCTCAACAGACTGATACCGTTTCTTAGTCCACAATCATCCAAGGAAGAGATAGTCTCTCTACTTCACACATGAACAGAACTGAGGTTCAGAGAGGTTCGGTAACTTGCCAAAACATGCAGCTAATAAAAGTGAAAATCACAAACATTTATTCAATAATTTGACAAATAATTTCAGAGTGCCTACTTGTGTCCAACAAGGCTAAGCCGTTTAGAAGGATGACCTCGTTGAGGCACCATGGGAGCTGCTGGAACGCTTCCCAGAGTGGTCAGTCTCTTTCCAGCTCTGCTTGCCTGATGAGATTCCCCACCTCCAACAGCTCTGCTGCCACTCTAGAGACAATCGGTCTAGGAAGATTCGAACCAGTGAAGCTGATGTTTGGGTTCATTTAGGAATCAGAAGGCTGTTTATAAGCAGTGGTTTAGCGCTTGGGAGGAAGCCTGGTGCTCTCTGCCCTCTTGGCATCCTGCTTCTTCGGTCCAGCCAGAGGAGGGCCTGGGCCTCAAGTGGTGCCTCGCCTGCCCTTCCTCCATTTCCAGTCTCCCTGTACCTTCTTGGGCTGTCATTATATGGATGTGCTAGTTAAGAAGAAATGTACTTTCTGTGTCCTTTATTTGGGACTCTAGGAGGGCTCAGGACAGGCTGTTCAAGTTGTATCACCCAAGCTGGGAGGAACCTCACTCTCCCCATTACACAGAGTAGCTTTGCTGAGACCTTGGAAGCTACATGCTTAGCCACACTCTCTGCCTGGCGGGGGCAGAGCCAGAATTTTTTTTTTTTTGGAATGCTGTGGTGTCATAGCACATAGCAACCTCATATGCCTAGCTCAAGTGATCCTCTTGCATAAGTCTCCCAAGAAGTTGGGTCTAAAGGCGCCTGTTACAACACCGGGCTAGTTTTTCTATTTTTAGAAGATACAGGGTCTCACTCTTGCTCAGGCTGGTCTCAAACTCTTGAGCTCAGGCAATCCACCCACTTCAGCCTCCCAGAGTGCTAGGATTGCAGATGTGAACCACCACGCCAGGCCACAGAGCCAGAATTTAAACAGTAAGAGGCCTGCAGTCAAAACTGTCCCCAAGTTCATCTCCTTCCATTTCCCCTGCATCTTCCCCATGGTGCCTGAAAACATCTCCAGGTCTTGGGTGGCTGCCACCCATTTATTTCCCTGCCCTGCTCTGTTGTTCCTCTGTCTTCCTCAGATTGCCCCAAACTCAACAGCCTACAATGCCCTGTGTCTCATCCTTTCTGACATTACCTTTCTCCTTTCTTATTACTCTGCTGTGCTCTCTCCTCTCACCACTCCCACTTAGCCCCCAACCCTACATCCACTCCCTGAATTCTCTGCTCCAACTAGATAGAATGTTTCATTCTCAAACTGCCACGCCCTCCCTCTGCTCTCTGTCCTTGCAGACTGTTCCTCCAACCAGAATGCTGTTCCTTCCCTGCCTGGCTCATTGCTACAGAGGCCTTAGGCCTCAGGCTAAATGACGCTGCTTCTGAGCCTTCATTGATCCCACCCCAATGCTCACATTTCGTTTGTCATTTTTACTTCTGATGACTCTTTATTGAGCACTGCTAAGTGCCAGTCCCAATAGGGCTTCACAATAAAGAAACCAGCCAGCCAGTTCACCCCAAGATGAAGGGGAAAGAGGAAAGGTGGGGAGGAGGATGGGAGGAGGGAGGGTAATTGGTGGGACCACACCTATGGTGCATTTTACAAGGGTATATGTTAAATCTACTAAGTGTAGAATATAAATGTCTTAACACAGTAACTAAGAAACTGCAGTGAAGGCTATGTTAACCAGTTGGATGAAAATATTTCAATATTATATAAAACCAGCACATTGGACCCCATAATTGCATTAATGTATGTAGCTATGATTTAATAAAAAAAGAAAGAAAGAAAGAAAGAAACCAGCCAAGGCTGCTCCCATGCAGCTTCTGGTCTAGGGGCTCCAGCTCTGTACTTCCTCCACACCCCCTCCACTCCACGCATGTTGCTTCTCTGGTCATTTGTCTTATAAAGGTGCCAATAACATTTGTAAATCCTGTATCTGGTAAGGACTTAGTATCCTAAGTATGTAAAGAACACCTGCAACTCAACAACGAAAAGACAAACAAACTATATTAGTCAATGTTCTCCAGAAAATCTAAATCCATAAAGTGTGTGTTTGTGTATGAGTGTGTGGGTCTGTGTGTATGTACAGGTTGGGTATCCCTTATCCAAAATGCTTGGGATCAATAGTGTTTCAGATTTCTGATTTTTTCAGATTATGAAATGTTTGCATTATACTTATTGGTTGAGAATTCCAAATCCAAATATCCAAAATCCAAAATGCTCCAATGAGTATTTCTCTTGAATGTCAGCACTCAAAAAGTGGCAGATTTCGGACCATTTGAGATTTTGAATGCTCAGATTTGCCATGCTTAACATGTGGGTGTGTGGGTGTGTATAAAGAGATTTGTTGTAAGGAATTGGCTCATACAGTTATGGCAACTGACAAGTCCCAACAACTACAGGGTGAATGGCAAATTGGAGCCCCAGGAGAGCAACACGCAGAACCATGGTGTAGTTCCAGTCCAAGACCAAAGGCAGGGAAAAAGCCAATGTCATGGAGAAGAATTTCCCTCTTACTTGGAGGAGGGTCAGCCTTTTCCTTCTATTCAGGCCTGCAGCTTATTGGATGAGGTCCACCCATGTCAGGCAGGGCTTTTTTTAGTCTTTTCAGTCTCCATCTCATCCAAAAATATCCTCACAGACAGACCCAGAATAATATTTGGCCAAACATCTGGGCACCTGCTGGCCCAGTCAAGTTAACACATAAAATTAATCATCATATGCAACTCAGTTAAAAAGTGGACAAAGGACTTGAACAGACACTTTTCCCAAGAAAATATATACCCAGTAAATGCCCAACAAGCATATGAAAAGATGTCCAACATTAAGGAGATGCAAATCAAAACCACAATAGGATGCCACTTCAAACCCACTAGGATAACTATAATCAGAAAAAGGAAAATGAGAAGGGCTAGTGGGGATGTGGAGAAATTACTGCCTTCCTGTACTGTTAGTGAGACCATAAAATGGTGCAGTCCATGTGAAAAACAGCTTGGTAGCTCCTCGAAATGTTAAACAGAATTTTTAAATGCCCCAGAAACATCGTTCCCAGGTATCCATCCAACAGAAATGAAAACATGTCCACCAAGAAACTTGCATATGAATGTTTTTGGCAGCTATTATTCATAGTTGCCGAAAGGTGAAAACAACCCAAATGTCCATTCATGGATGAATGAATAATGAAAATGTGGCACAGTCATATGACAGAATATTATTTAGCCATAAAAAGAATTAAGTATCAATATATGCTACAACTTAGACAAACATTACCATTATCAAAGACGTTATGATAAATGAACAAAGTCAGTCACAAAGGTGACATATTGTGTGATTCTTTTTATGTGAAATACCCAGAATAGGCGAATCCATGCAGACAAAGTAGGTCATTAGTTTCCAGGGGGGAAAGGGAAAGGAGAATGGGGCATGATTACTTAATGGGTGCACGATTTTCCAGGGTGATGAAAAGTTTTGAAACTACAGAGAGGCAGTGGTTACACGAAATGCCACTGAATTATACACTTTGAAATGGTTAATTGTATGTTATGTGAATTTCACCTTAATCATCATCATTATCACCTATCTTCCCCATTTGGTTGTTAGGTTTCCTGAGAGCCAGAATCGTTTACCACAGTAACCTTAGCACCTAACACAGTCCCCTGGCAGGTGTTTAATATGTCTTTGTCAAGTAAATATATGCACAGAACAAAGAAAAACATTCACAAGCAAAAAGGAAAGGGAACACCTACATATGAAGACTATTAAGCCTTTCTATAATTAAAGGCAGGGAGTTTAGTCTGGAGAGGAACTGGGTTTCTTTTGTGTGATTCTGCAGGGGCAAAATCAGGACCAACGAGGGGGCTACATGGGGCAACAGCTCTTGACTTAACCTGAGGAAGCCTTGTCCACCCTCGGAGCTGTTGAATGGTAAGACAGGCTTTCTTGCAAGGCAGTGAGCATGCCATCATGAGAGGTGTGCAAATGGAGCTGAGGGAACTCACTGGAAGAACTCGGGCATCAGCAGGAGCGTTCCCTTCATGTTCCTCCCGCCTCCAGGAGGCTGTGATCACAGGCCATTTAACATCCATTTAACCACCTGCTGGCTGCTTGCTACCTTGTTGAATCAATCATTCATCAGATATTTATTGAGCACAGGTGTCAGGCAGATGGCTCCAAAGAGGGTGCCACTTCCTAAAGAGGTAGAGAAGTTGCCAGGCCATTCTTTCTATTTTCTCCCTCCCACCTGACCCAGCATTCAGAACTCCAGCTGAGGAAAGGCTGTGATGTGCTGATGTCACTGAGTTCAGAGAAGATGAGTTTACAGTTCACGTCCCTCCTGTGGATTGCTCTGCCTCGGTGGCTGTCCCTGCAGTGTGCTCACCACCTCTGGCTCTGGTGCTGACTCCTACTGGCGGCATCGCCAACAGCGGCTACTCCTGGTGACTCCTCTGGGCACAACTTAATTGCCCACATCCTGGCCCCAGCCTCTTTCAGGGCCAGGCAGCTGTGGGCAGAAACAAGGCTCTGCAATGCAGGAAAGGACAAGGACAAGAGAAGTTAGGGGCATCCACAAATAAACTATTGTGTGTCCTTTATAATAATCAAATAGTCACTGCGGTTTTCCTATAACAGCATGGGAAAATACCAGCAATGTGAAGTTGAATTTTTTGCAGGTGTCACATCATATGTTATTATTGCCTACTAATCATTAAAATTGCCTATTTTCATCACTAATTCTCACCTCTTTCTATGGGAACCCAATGTGGGGGCAGGGCAGCAAGGTAAAAATACTGAAAAACACTGCCCAGTTAGAGTCTATGAGATGTAAGGAGACACCTTTAGTGGGGCTTGCAAGGAAGCTTCTAGAGCTTCTTCCTTCCCCACGTTTAGGTTGCAGCCTTGATGCCCAGGCATAGAGCTGCCTTCCTGCAACCCTGGGGACCAAAGACAAAGCTAATGATGGCACCCCTAAAAAGCCAGGAGGAGCCTGGATCCTAGATGGCTCCTTAAAGCCTTTGTGCTGACCTGGAGGCTGCTGTCCTTGAGAGTGACCGTGACTGGAGGAAAATAGGCCCCAATTTGGTTAAGTCACTGTGGTCAGTACCTGAAGCAGACATAATTCTAATCAATGTCACAGAAATCAAGACAATTTACAAAATGTAATATAGAGGGTTGAATAATGTCCCTCCAAAGATACAACCTCAGATTATGATCTTATTTGGAATGATCGTCTTTACAGATGTAATTAAGGTAAAGATCACAAGATAAGATCATCCTGGACTAGAGTGGGCCCTAAATTCAATGACAGGTGTCCTGAGGAGAGACAGAGAAGACACATGGGCACATGAGAGGAAGGCCACGAGAACACAGAGGCAGGGCCTGGGTGACACTGCCCCCGAGCCTTCAGAGAGAGCTTGCTGACGCCTCCATTTCAGATTTCTGGCTTCCAGAACTGTAGGAATCAATATCTGTCATTTTAAGTCACCAAGTGTATGGTCATTTGTTACAACAGCCCCAGAAAGTTAATTCGTGCAGGAAAAGGTACCATGGGAGACATGGCGTCTAAGTGGGGCGTTTGAAAGTTAAGTAAGAGTTCTTATGTTAAGAAAGAGGGAAAGAGCCTTCCAGACACACCGGTAGCAGCTATTACTCCCCGGTAAAGGCCACATTCTCCGAGCTTTTCCTTTGCGGAGCCCTTGATATCCCCTCTCCCTCAATCCTAGGCCAGTGATGGGCCTCGTTACCCCAGATGCTGCGGTGCCCCCAACCCACATCCCCCACACCCTTACCACCTGAGCCTGCCTGCCTGTGCAAGGGCTCCTTATCCCTGACGGGGGCGCCCACTCAGTCCCTGCACAGGGCAAGGTGGAATCACCGAGAGCAGTGCGGGAGGGCGAGTTGGCAATACGTGGCTTCCTCGGCTCAGCAGGACGACTCTTGAGGGCAGCGCGGGCCGTCTCCCCACAGAGGCAGCAGCAGTGGGCTGAATAGCGCCCCCTGCTGGCCCCCTTGCCCACCGTGCTACCGGGGCTCGGGGACCGCGGGGCAGTAAACCACTGGATGCAGCAAGTCCTTGCTGAGGGTGGGCTCCTGGCGGAACCCCTAACTAAGAGTGTTGGCCTTGGGGCTCAAGCCTGGAGCCCAGGCTAACCTGGCCTGCCCTGAGGGGTTGTACGCACCACAGTCCCAAAGTGCATCCTGTATCGTGCGGCACAAACCAGAAAGCAGCTGGCTGTCTGCAGCCCGGACACGGGGGTAGCAGGGCAGCAGCCGAGAGGCCAGGAGGGTGGTTGTGCTGGAAACAGAAACGCTCCGATGATTTCTGTATTCATCACAGCGCCCGCCTATGGTGACGCCCAGGACGCACTCCAGCCAAAAGCCCGCTCCCTTCTGAGTTCAGCAGAGTGCTTCGAGACAATTCCAGGATGGCCCTGCAGTTTGCTGGGTGAGCCAGAGCCAGATGAGAAATCGCAAGGGCCCGGCAGTTTTGAAAATGCGAAGCTTTTGGCTGGGAACAAGATTCAGTCATTGGAAAGTTTCTTGCATCGTCATCACAAAACACCACCTTGTCAGCATGGCCAGAGAGATCATCTCGGAGATTTGGAGCCAGCCGTCTCTCTGCCTTTAGAAAGATCCCTCAAGAGTGTGACTAACGGGGGAAGTGGTGCCCGTTTCTTCTCCCACGATAAAAGCTTCAATGGGCACTATATTTCCATCTAAAGGAAACGTAGGGGGAAAATTTCCAGTCCTTAGTAAAGGATGAGAATACATTTCAGTTATTCATTCATCCGCTTGTTTATTCAATTGTCTAATAACACTGTGTCCTAAAGTAATAATAATACCATTTGTCCAGTGCCTACTGTATGGCTGGGCCAAGTGCTTCCCAACCCTAATCCCACTTAATCCTCACAGCTCTCTGAGGTAGGTCTCATCATCAGCTCCATTTTACAGCTAAGGAAAGAGGCTAAACAAAGCCCATTAGCCCTCCCCAAGTCACCCAGGCAGGAAGGAGGCAGGGTCAGGTTTGGAGACAGAAGATTCGAATTCTAATCTCCTTCTTATTTCTTATTAGCTCTGGGGTCATCACATCATTTAACCCATTTAATTAAGATTCAGTTTCCTCCTCTGGAAAATGGACGTGCCTCCTAGAGCAGTTTGAGAGAACAGGTAAGAGCCATCAGAGAGGGGAGGGCCAGCACTTTGAAGGACTAGTTCACACCATTTAGTATCTATTATCCAGCTTTTGTGTCCCAAAAGTGTTTTTGTTTTCCCCAACGAAGATTAAATCTGAGGAACTTTTTTTTTTGAAACAAGTCTCACTTTGCTGTCCTCAGTAGAGTGCTGTGGTGTCACAGCTCACAGCAACCTCAAATTGCTGCGCTCAAGTGATCCTCTTACCTCAGCCTCCCAAGAAGCTGGGGCTACAGGTACCTGCCACAATGCCGGGCTATTTTTAGTAGAGACGAGGTCTCGCTCTTGCTCAGGCTGGTCTTAAACTCCTAAGCTCAGGCAATCCACCAACTCAGCCTCCCAGAATGCTAGGATTACAGGTTTGAGACACTGTGCACTGCGAAATTTGTGACACTTTAAAAATCTTTCCCAGCAAGTGAGATTGGAACAGAGACACATTTTTTTTGTTGTTGTTTAAAATCAGGCTCCAAACCCAGATCTGTTGACTTAAAAGTTGGCCCTCCTGTCCCTCCCTTTGCTGGTACACACACCCCTGGGCACACAGCCCCCAGCGGTGATAAGTTGTGAGGTTCTGGGTACTTTATGTCTCACAGCTTCCTCTTAGGGAGCTGGGCAGGCCTGCTATTGAAGCGATCATGCCTGTTTACAGCTACCAGAGGCCAAGAGAGGGCCAGAGACCTGCCCTGTCTGTCCACCCAGGTGATACTTCCCTCTCCGCCAGCCTGTGTTTACCCTGGGGTTCCACCGGAGAAAGGCCCCTAGCCTTTTATTCTGAATAGTTATCACATATTTTTATGACCTGTTCAAAGTCTGCCAAACTCCAACTCACGGATGCCACATTTGGGGGCTGACAACTTGTTTCAATAATATTTAGAAGAAAGGACGGAGGACTTGACAGCTGAATAGAGGTGATCGTGGTAACCGTGACAGCCCTTTCCTTTGCTCAGCACTTTACAGTTGCAAGGCATATATTAAGCAACAGGTGGTGTCAGTTTCACCTTCATGGTACCTCTGAGAGAGCAGCGAGGTGAGAGAAGTGGGTATTGTCATTCCAGAGCCTAGCCTTGTCAAGTGACCTGCTTTCTAAGGAGTCACGGCAGGAATGTGCTCACCAGGGAGAGCCTGGAGGGAAGGAGGGGCCAGGACAGAGGCCTGGGAGAGCCACTTTGGGAGCAGGGAGCAGAGAAGCCTCCAACATGGGAGAAAGACCAGCAGGGGAAGAGGGCAGGAAGAGAAGCAGGATGAGGGGTGTCACAAACAAAAAGCAGAAAATGCCAGGAGGGAGGAGACCGTGTCAGCTCTGCAGTGATGCCCCTTCAGGGACAATGCAGAGGTGTGGGCAAGAGTGTAGCTCAAAGCACCAGCCAGCCTGCATTCATGGCTAGCATGTTGCTAAACCTCCTTGTGCCTCAGTTTTTCTCTCTGTAGAATGGGGATAACGATAGTCCCCACTTCATGGGGTTACCATGAGGTCTGGCACATAGTAAGTACATAGTGTCCTCTCTTCCTGAAGCCTGGCTTTGGATTTGACTATTCAGCCATGAGCAACTTTCAACACAGGTTCAGGGGAAGATAGTTTACAGCTGATTATGGAAAATGTAGGAGGTGAGGGAAAGAATGAGGCTGGGAAAGTCCTTGGAGGAGCCGTGCTTTGAAGGGCTGAAGGATGGTCTCCCTTGGAGAGCCAAGAAGGGCTTAGGCTTGTCTGGACAGCAGAGGTGCCAAGAGGGCAGTGGACATGAAAGGCCCAAAGGAGATAAATGTCAGAACATGGCCTAGAGGTGATGGCAGATGCCCTGTACCCAAAGGAATAGATTAGTGTGGGTAGAGCAGCCGCCTCGCTTGTCTGAGAGCCCAGAGGTAGATTAGGACAAGGGCTGTAGGGTTGGAGGGAGGAGAGACATTTGAGCTGGATCTGGAACTTGACCAGAATTGAATCAGGCAGTGACAGATGGGAAAGGTGCCTCTGAGCAGAGTCCCCTTCCCTGCCTCACAGAGATAACTATCTTCGGGTTAAGACAATGTTTTTTAAACATTCCTTGTTTTCCAGAAGCCTTCCTAGATTCGACTCCTCGTTCTGCTACTGTGTGGCCTCTGGCAAGTCACTTAACCTCTCTGTGCCTCAGTTTTCTCACTTGCAAAATAGGGATCATGAGATCACGGAGCTACCTACCTGTCCAAAGGGTTGTGAGAATGAGTTGACACACTGTTAGGAGAGAACCTGGAGTGGGGGTCGATTTCCGTGGGCTATAATTATTAATTAGTCTCATAAGAGGCCTACTTTGAAAACTACTAGGCTAAAACAACAATCCCTCCAGAGACCAATACTAAAGGGAGGTAATTTTGACCCATATTCATAGAATTCCTACTCTCCGTTAGGCACTAGCATATGATGGAGTCAAGGAAGACATGGTCCCAGCTCGCAGGGGCGTGCACCATCAGATGGAAGACACCTCGGACCACCACCCTCAGACAGCTCTGCAGGCTTGCTCCGCCCAATCCTTTCATCTTTACTACAAAACCCCCATGAAGGATCTGTTATGGCTCCCACTCCACATGGGAGCAAACAGGCAGAGAAGGGTGGCAGCTGCCCAAGTGCACACAGCTAGGAAGTGGCCACTGGGGGCTGAACCTCAAGGCTCTGGCTCTGAAGCCCGTGAACATGTGCACTGCCGGTGACTGCAAATGGTGGTGACCGGTGAGGAGTATGTAGGCAAGGGAGCTGAGAAAAGCACAGTGGGCAGTAACTAGGTTAAGAAGGGACAGCAGGACAAAGGCCTTGGGGCAGGACAGGCATGTTGAGGGTGAGAGCCAGCTGCCCTAAGGGAAGAAAGGCCTGGTTGAGGGTGAGAGCCAGCCGCTCTAAGGGGAGAGAGGCCTGGGAGGAGGCTCCTCTGCCCACCAGGACCGACAGCCTTGCAAGGAAGGCAGACCTCACCCCAGCACAGCAAGAAGCCACTAGGGGAGAGTGACAGTGGAAATGTGACAAGATTTAGAAAGATCTCTCTCTACAGTTGAACAAGACTTAGCTAGTGAAAAAACTTGAGGGGAACTCTGGGTCTTGACACAGGCCCTTCCAAAGAACATTAGGTGGAAAAGCCTAGTACAGAAGTGTGTGGTGCTGGAGGCTTCTGCTGCAGGGGGAAGGAGAGAAAGATGTGTCTGCTCACTGTGCTTCAATGTCTGCAAAACCTGAGCGAAAGGGTGGGGGAGCGACAGGCCTGGGGGCCGGGGCACTCCACGATGTTCTCTGTAGATTCCTTTCTGTCTTTTAAATTTCAAACCTTGGGAAGAGATTGTCGATTTGAAATCAAAATTTTTTAAACGTGATGCTGGCCACTGAGTGGAAAATGGAACTGAAGGTCAACTGTGACTCCCAGGGCACCAGGAAAGAGCCACACTCCTGGAAGTTAAATTCCTATGGAGAGGGGGATAATGGGGAGCCCGATGAGGTACCCCCAGCCACATGGGGAGCGACAGTCTGGGACCATTCCTGTGTCACTTGCTCCAGGGGATAATTTGGGGTAGGAGCTGGAGAAAAGGAAAGAAAGCTAGAGAAATAGGGACCCATGAACTTCACCTCTAGCAGAAATTGACCTAGGTTCAGACTGAGCGCTCAGGAATTATCTGTCCCCTCCTTGGACACAACCATATGCGTGGAGTGTGGAAAGGAAACAGCCAGGGGACATCAGTAGTTGCGGGTGACACCTCCAGCAGGACTCAGAGCCAAAAGCTGGCTCCCATTCTCTATCAGCCTGCACATGGCCACAGACACGCTAAACATGGAACATTCCGGAAAAGCAGAGGAGGCATCTCGGGCTCTTCAAAGGAGCCCTTCGGGTGGCTCTGGAAAGATGATTTGCTCAACTTTAAATATTAATAGAAGCAGCAGCAAAGTAAATCAAAAGCGGGGGCAGCCCTTGCGCACCACGCCTGCAGCAGGCGTTTTCCCAGCTGCTGCTGCCCCCTGCTGACAGGATCAGGACATTGCGGCTCCGCGCCGTGCCCAGGCCACAGCGCAGGGATCCACTTTGCATTCCGGGCGCACAGAAGGTGAGTCAGTCCCATTTCCTCTGCCCTTTATTGAGATGGCCACCGCCAAGCACTGCATCAGCGGAGACATAAACAACCAGGCCCACGTGGACAGGGGAAGAAAGAACAGGAAAGGTCATTCCCCTGAGAAGGCAGTATGCCAGGTGCGACACAGCGCATTGTAAGAAGCTGTAAAACAGCACTCCAGCCGCATTATAAACCCGCCTCAGGGAGACATCGGCACTCCAGTATAGCTGTTCATCGGGGCTGGTGTTTATTGAGTCTTACCACCTGTCAGGCATTAGCTAGCCTCCCTTAGCTGTGGTCACTCATCTGGACTGCGCGGAGCCCACTGGAGCAGGTAAGAGATTGAGACACAAATCAGAGGTGACAAAGTAACGGCTCAAACCCTGGCAGTCTGAGTCGCAGGACCTTGCGGATTTCAGTTTTAAAATCGGTATCCTTTACTCATTGAATTCAGACATCTAAATCAGTGGTTTTCATTCCCCAGAAGATTTTGACCCCCCCCCCACCAAGGGACATTGGGCAATGTCTAGAGACAGTTTGGGTTGTCTTAGGGAGGGAGGTGATTCTGCAGCTAGTGGGTAGAGGACAGAGATGCTGCCAAACATGCTAAAGTGCTCAGGACAGCTCCCACAACAGAGAATGCTCACCCCAAAATATCAGTAGTGCCGAGGTGGAAAAATGATAATCTACATACATAAAATTTCTACAAATCTCCTAGTCCTCTTTTTGGCATTGATCTCTGACATGAGGGCTTTCCAGCAAATCTGCTTTCACATATGAAAGACATTCTTCTTGAGGACTCGTGCAGAATATCTCTCCAGAGGTCTTTTTCCTACTAATTTCCCCAACGCCTCTTACTTATTCAAAGGGATTGTTTCACATCCGACAATCCCACTACTATACCTTGAAGGGATGTGGCTCTGATGGGCCCAGGCAGAGGGACAACCCTCTGGCTGTCAGGTGTGATGGCAGAGGGACTGGGGCCCTGCAGTGGGCACAGTCAGCCACAGTGCCATGCGTAGAATATTGAGGCTGTCCCTGGCAAGGAGCCACAGCTCTCCCATACGCACGCAGCTCCTGAGGAATGTTGGGAGACATTCGACCCCAGGATGATTGAACAGTTTCTGGAAACAACTTGTCAACAGCTGCCCCTCCATTCCCCTCTTATCCAAAGCCCCTGTAATCAGCCTCAACAGCTCAGACCTTGGCTTCACAAAACAGCACTGTTAACCCCTCCTCCTCCACATAGTATATGGATCTAGCTAGGAGTGTAGGCAGGGGGAGGGGGATGCTGCCTCCTTCTGAATAGTCACTGTACCCCTCCCAGAAATAAGCCCATTACCCGTGCAAGAACTGGTATTCAAGAATCAGTCCCTATTAAATAAATGAATTAATGAATGACCAGAAGGGTGAATCCTACAAGATTCATTGATTAACTCAAACATATACACTGAGTGTCTCGCCATGCTGGTCACTGTCCTAGATGCAGGGGTAACAAAGAGGCCAGGTCCCTGTTCTCATGAAGTTTACCTTCTAGTGTGGGAGGCAGATTCTATGCAAATAAACAAGGAACACACTCAGCCCTCCGTATCCATGGATTCCACATCGTGGATTCATATCCATGGATATCCATATCCATGGATTCTGCATCGTGGATTCAGCCAACCGCAGGCTTATTTGGGGGGAAAATGTAAGATAACAATGAAAGATAATACAAATTTTAACATACAGTATAACTATATAGCATTTACATTGGGTAAATGTAAATAGGTAGGTATGATAAGTATTCTAGAGATGATTTAAAGTACACAGGAGGATGTGTGTAAGTAACATGCAAATACTATACCATTTTATGTAGGGATTTGAGCATCCAGGGATTCTTTTTTTTTTTTTTTTTTTTTTTTGAGACAGAGCCTCAAGCTGTCGCCCTGGATAGAGTGTTGTGGCATCACAGCTCACAGCAACCTCCAATTCCTAGGCTCAAGCGAGTCTCCTGCCTCAGCCTCCCAAGTAGCTGGGACTACAGGCGCCCACCACAACGCCTGGCCATTTTTTTGGTTGCAGCCGTCATTGCTGCTTGGCAGGCCCAGGCTGGATTCGAACCCGCCAGCTCAGGTGTACGTGGCTGGCGCCTTAGCCTGTTGAGCCACAGGCGCCAAGCCAGCTTCCATGGATTTTGATGTCCATGGAGGTCCTGGAACCAAAGCCGCATGGATAAAGAGGGACAGACTGTATAATCTAGGATAATGGTGAGTGCTATGAGAAAAGTAAAGCAAGTCAAGGAGATTGAGACTGAAAGATTGGGAGCAGTTCTTCAACTGCATGTTTCAGAGGGTTCCCTAGGGACATGACATTTGAACAGAGATCTGAAGATCATGACAGAAAGACCCGTACCTCCATGCTGGGAAGAGAATATGCAAAGGCCCTGAAGAAGGAATATTCTTCAGGAGTTTGAGAAACCAGATACAGTTGATCAAGGTAGTTCCCAGAGTAGTCATTCCCATTATAAGCATACATCCGAATCAGCAGGAGAGCTTATGAAAACACAGACTGTGGGCTTCACCCCCATGTTAAGACAGTCTAGGGTAGGGCCTGGGAATTTGCATTTCTGAAATACTCCCCCAGGCGATGCTGGTCCTGGGATCAAAGTAGAGGATGCT
The DNA here is from genome assembly GCA_963574655.1 of Perodicticus potto. Lineage (NCBI taxonomy): Eukaryota > Metazoa > Chordata > Mammalia > Primates > Lorisidae > Perodicticus > Perodicticus potto. The sequence continues at coordinate 42,612 of CAUYRH010054324.1, forward strand.
TTTTCTTCCCATATCTGGTCTTCTCCTGCTCATGCTTACTACACACAGTCATAGAGCACCACTGCCTGGTCATCTGCTCCCCCAGATGGTTCTGTTCACCTCTATATCCTAGTGCTTAATAAGTACTCAATCAATATCCATTGAATGAATTCCTCAAAGAAAGGTCCTACACCAGGCTTTGCCTCACTTTCTTCTACCATTCGGCTGTATGATTTGATGCACTCCCATAAATCCCTGCTTTAGTGGGTGCTATCCCAGCACAGCCTTTCTCCTTTGTCCATCTCTCAAATTCCCTTTTTTTTTTCTTGTAGAGACAGAGTCTCACTATATCGCCCTCAGTAGAGTGCTGTGGCGTCACAGCTCACAGCAACCTCCAACTCCAGGGCTTAGGCGATTCTCCTGCCTCAAGTAGCTGGGGCCACAGGCGATTCTCCTGCCTCCAAGTAGCTGGGACCACAGGCGATTCTCCTGCCTCCAAGTAGCTGGGACCACAGGTGCCCACCAGAACACCCAGCTATTTTTTTCTGTTGTTGCAGTTTGGACGGGGTGGGTTTGAACCCGCCACCCTCGGTATGTGGGGCTGGAGTCCTACTCACTGAGCCACAGGCACCGCTCAAATTCCTATGAGGTTCTTCTTATAGAATATTCTTCCCCATTCTCGCTTCATTCATCCATCCAGGGTTAGGAATGCGCCTCACATTGCAGGGATTCTTGTCTCCACTCATCACAATGATCTGTCTACACCTTTGTCTTCCTGTCTTAACTAGAGGTCACAGGTGGACGGTCCCCAGGCTGAACCACCAACAGAGGTTCCTACTGCAGATCCCATGTTTAAATTTAAGTTCATTGCCAAAACGTACAGGTCAAGTGATTTCACACAAAAATCCAGATTCCTTTTCCCTGGAAAAGTCAGGAAACCACAACTTGGGGCTTGTATTCCCCATGGCCATGGCAGGCCAGCAGTGAGGACGGGGACTCTGTCATCTTCGCTTCTGTGGCTCCAACAACCAACACAGTGCTTGGCCCATGGAAGGCACTCAAGAAAAACTTGATCATGAAACTGGAGGAACTATGCCAGGTAGTGGAAAGAAAGATCAGTTCTGGGTTGGTTCTGGATCTAGCTGACTTGTTGGCCTCTCTCCCTGAACTTGAGTTTCTTTTCCTTAAAGTAACGATAGTTTCCACTTCTCAGATTTGTGGAATAAGATAAGAAAGAGGATATGAAGTGCTTAGCAGACACCTGGTATCTAAAGCTCAGTCTGTTATTATTTCAAGGAGCTCAGTAAACATTTACACTCTAGGATGACAGGAAGAATGAGAGGGAGTTCAGATCCCAGCTCTGCTACTCACTAGCTATGTGACCTTGAGCTCTTGAGTTAACCTCCTTTGGGCCTTAGTTCCCCCCAAATGAAGATGATATGAGCCTTACAAGGGTTCTCGCGAATATAGAACAAAAACAAGAATATTAAACTAATTCATCCCTAAAAGCAACTAGAACAAGGCCAGCATGCAGTACGTGCTCCAATAAGCCAGCTGTGCCTGTTACAGCTGGTCAGAGGGGGGTTAGACTAGAATCTCCCAGGAGCTCTCATGGTTCTAAAATTCTGTGACCACCTTAAACCCAGTGACTCTCTGTCATTCATTCAGCTGTCTTTTAGTCATTGAGAATATATAGAAGGCCCTTGGGGCAGGGGATAGAATTTACCATACAGGTATTTGCCCTCTCTCTGGAAAGTTCCAAAATCCTCTTATGATAGTGCTAAAATCACCCAGAGTAGTAGTAACAGAAGGGGGAAAGGGAATGTGGTACAGAGAATTATCCTATGAGGGAGATGATATTATGATCCCCCCGTCCCCATCCACAGATGAGGGAACTCAGGCTTTGGAGGCTTCCTGAGGTGTATCTCAGCATCTGAGCTATGTGGAGCTGCCTTGGGAAGGTGGTTCACTCAAGGGGGCCTTTAATGGATTAACGAGATCACTCATGGTGAACAAGTTGGCTTGGAGGAGGGCCAGCAAGAGGGAGGCAGACAGAAGCTTCCTGCTCACCTAGACCCAGGGAGTTTGAGACAGACTTATGTGATGCTACCAAAGGAAAAAAGCAGTTAAGGGGGATGAAATAGAGACAGGCCTTTACCATAATACCAGGAATCAATCCCAAGGAAAGAAAAAATTCTAGACACTTTGCATTGTTTTACTCCAAATTGAGGGCTGAAACCATCATAGTCATTTGTAGAGAAAAAGTGTGTGTGTGTCCATTCTCCTGCACAAGGCTGGTGGCCACCGGATGACAGAGAACAGCTGAGAGAGGGCAGAATGGTCCAGATGTCTAAAGGGCCCGAAAATCCTTAGTCCAGGCATCTTCGCCAAGGGGATGCTCTTCCTTTTCAGCATCGGCCATCAAAGATCCCAGGGGCTCAGTGAGAGTGAGTGCATTTGGCCAACCAGCCTATGATGGTGATGATAACCTTATCTGTCTAGTAAACGTCCTCTCATTTACCCATTCCTAATCACTTGCTGAGCACCTATGTTCCAGGCACTTACATGCTCTCTCTTTCAATCCTAACAATCAGCCCACAAAGTGGCTTCTACTAGGCCCATCTTTAGAGGCTCAGGGATGAGATGACTTGCCCAGACCAGGTAGATGGCAGGGATTTATGTCTCTGACCACCTCACCACAAGCAGGAGAGACAATCTCACCCCTGCTCCATGTCAACTGATATTTAAGGAGCTTCCCTTTGTGATGAGCAGTATAGTATGTGATGCATTCACCATTTTGCAAGAGAGCAAATGGAGTAAGAGAAATATATAACTTCAAATTCCTGAGTCCAACTGCCCAGCCTCATTAAAGTTTACTGTTTTCCTTTTTGTTAATAGGTATCACTTTAAACATTTTCATATTTTAGATTTAAAGCCCATACTGTCTTTGAACTTTTAAAATGAGATTTCCCTACAGGATGCGGAACAAGGACTGGATTTTTCGGTGTACCTCATAGCCGAGCCGCGCTCCCCGAACCTGGGATCTGGGGCAGCGCGAACTTGTCTGTGAAGCCAAACCAGCGGAGAGCTCGGCGTACCCAACTGCGGCCTCAGCCACTGCGCAGGCGCCAGACTACATCGAGCTGGGCCAGCCAGACCGTGGGCGAGCTCATTTCCAGAAGGGCAGAGGGCGTGGCGAATCAGGAGGATGGGCCAAGCCAGGCTCTGGCCAGTCAGAAAGCTTCTTTTATCAACTCTCTGCTTCTTGTTAGCTCTTCTTTTCCGGACACACCCCCTGCGCCCCCTCCTGGTGGAGCTGGAGTCCGGGATGGAAGTGATTTACATCACTTACAACCATTCATCAAGTGGAATGAAGTTGAAGAGCATATCTTCTTACGAATTGTTTCGCAAAAGAGAGCCATTAGCCCCGCCCCCTCCTCCCAATGGCTCTCCAAGAACCTTCGGGGGTGGGAGCTTTTGGCGGCAACCAATCGAGACTCAGCGAGGAGGAGGAGGCGGGGCCGGTAGGCGACGGTTGCCTGGCAAGAGCGTTTGGCGCGGTGCTTGGGTCGCAGTGGGTACTGGGTTGTGTCCTCCAGACCCTGGGCTGGGCTGAGAGCGTAAGCCGCGTCCCTTCGTGTGCGCCTTACCGGCGTGCCGTCTGAGGCCTTGTAGTGGGCCTCCTGGAGCCTTCTCGGTCTTCCCAACCCCAGCGTCCCATACTCGCCCTCAGCCCAGCCCAGGAGGGCTAGGGCCGCTCTGTCCCCATCCCCATCCCGACCCCGGGCACAGGCCCTTGAGATCAGCCCTCCTCACTTTTCTGGCGCAGGCCGACCCAGGGCCCCGAAGCCCACCCACCAACGCCTGGAGCAGCCGCGCTTGCCCTTTCTGGTCCGTGGTAGTGTTGGTTACCATGGTGAAGCTGGCAGCCAAATGCATCCTGGCAGGTGAGTCTGAAAACTTGCGCTTGAATAACAGTGGTCTCCTGAGTCCAGAGCCTTCGTAATTTATCGAGAGCTTTTGTTCGCGTGAATTGTCTACCCGCTTTCCCTTTCTCGCTCCCAAAGGCGAGTTGCTGCAATTACTGATAGAGTAAATTACATTAGGCTGGAACAATTATCTTCCAGAGCACATTTGTAGCTCCAGCTGATTTCCCCTGCTCCCTGTCATACTCTGAGACCACCTTCACCAGTTGAGCTGACTTGTTAAAAAGTAACTCGTTAAAAAAACTTGGAGCAGCAGACTTGTTAAAAAAAATCAACTTAAGCAAACCGTAAGTGCTTCAGCTAAATAAGCATCAGTGTCTTTGGTAGTCTTTACTATGGGATTTTCACACACACACACACCATCCCCTCTGATAACAGATAGGAGAGAGTGACAAGAGTTTACAAAAGGCACCCGTATGTTGTGTTTAAGACCCAAAGTTACTACTGCACTAGCCCAGAGTCAGGAGGATATAAACGTTCAGTCCACCAAAGGTAGGAATCCTTGTTTTTGTTGACTGATGACATCCCAAGCATCCAGAACAACACCTGAAACATAGCAGGTACTTAGCAAATATTTGTAGGACGAATGAATATACTACATACACATTTGTAGTGTTCCCCTTGTATCAGTCTGCACATTTTGAAAAACAATACTTTGGAGTATAGACACATGACTACAAGACACATATGTATTTTACTGAGTCCTTACTATATGCTAGGCACATGTATTTCATCATCTCATGGTAGCACATTTCCTATCTTCGTAAGAAGATCTGTTCTTGTTCTGATTTTACTGAAATGATGAGAGGGGTTGGCCAGGGTCAACCCCTAATAAAGGTCATACATGAGATTTTTAACCTCCAGATCTGCCCAACTCCAAAACTCTTCTAACTTGGGTTGCTGTTCCAGGCTTCCCTGACCAGCTCAGGAAAGAAATAGTGAGAAATTTATACAGTAAAAGAGATTCCTTTTTTTTTTTAATTCCTCTCTTCCAGACTGAAAATAAATTGTAATATTTTTAGTGACTTCTAATTTGAAAATAACAGGGTCACACGGAAAGATGACTGACAATAGTACCTAAATCATACTGGAGCAAAAGAAATTAATGATTCTCAAGAGAGTCACTAGTTTCCAGAGCACCAGGGGAGGCAGTATTGTGTAACAAAAATAATTCTCCCTGTTCCTCTTACTGGCTGTGTCATCTTGGACAAAGCGCTTTTTTGAGCTTTGGTTTCCTCACAGACAAGGTGGGAACATTTTTATCTTCTAAAGTTTGATTCTTTACAAATGGGCTTTTCTCTCTGTCTCTCTGACTGTTCTTTCTCCTAATTCTGTTTTGATTCAACTTCCATAGTGGAACTAACAACACTTTCTATGTGTCAGCACTGTGCCAGACCCTCAGTACAGGTACCCTCACTGAATCATCCTCACAGCAACCCTCTGGAGTTGGTATTATTGTCATCCTCATTTACAGATAAGGCAGCTAGGCCCAGAGAGGTGAAGACACTTGCCCTGGGTCACATAGCTGGACACAGCAGAGTTGTATGATCCAGACCCTGGGTCCTGACCCAGGGGATCAGATTTCCAGGGCTTTGTTCCTACCCCAGGCTGTACTGTGTTCATGCCATGCTCCTTTTTACCCTTCTCTATCCATACTCCTCTGGGCACTTTTTTGTCCTGATTTCAGCCATAGCCTGAGTAAGGAGCTCCTGAACTCCATCCTGCCCCTCAGTCTGCAGCCTCCTTTCAAGGCCACAAGGTTCCTTCTGAATCTTCCCAGACCCCAAAAGACCTCAGCTAAAGCACTGAATCAGCCCCCTTTGCCAAATTCTCTTTCACCACACCAGCCCTACCACATGGACCCCACTGGTTAAACTGAAGTACCCTGACTGGTTTTTTCTCTTACAACTGGTCATAGAGAAACCTGATATTTAGTTCAAATGTTTATTCATTTAGCAGATACTAAGCAACCACTATGTGTGAGTCACCATACTAGGTGCAATGGGAATACAAAGATGAGTCTGCCCAGTGCTTACAGCCAACGAAGAGCTCAGCTGTATACACTAAGTATGATGCAGCAGGCGCAGACTAATGCCCTCTGTGTGCCAGAGAAGGGGAAAGTACCTCAAGGCACAGACAGCTGTTACTTGTTCTGGCTTAGACAAAGAAAGAAAACAACACTTGATGTTTCTCTATATTTTATTTACTTAAAAAATACTTTAAAAGTAATTACTATTTACTGGGTACTGCATGTGTTAACTCATTAAATCCTCATAACAATTCTGTGAAGTAGGTGCTGTTATTATCCTGTTCTACAGATATAGCAACTGAGGCACAGAGAGATTAAGTAATTGATTTACAGTCGTATAGCTAGTAAGTGATGGAGCTGGACTCACTCCTGTGTTTGTGCACTTGGGGGCTGTGATATACTCTCTCTTATTAAACATGGGGATGATAATAGCGCTCCCTGGAGGGTTGGTTTGATATCAAATCGCTCATTGCCAGTGATGGTGCATGTTAGCCACACAGATAAAGACACAGGGGGAAAGGATGACTTTCAGAGGCTATGCAGGAAGGAGACTGATTTTTTATTATTATTGCAAAATATTACGGGGGTACACATGTTTTTGGTTACATGGATTCCTTTTGTAATGCTTGAATCAGTCTTGTAAGTGTGCCTGTCACCCAGGTGGTGTTCATTGTACCCATTAGGTTGGAAGGACACTGCCTGAGCTATACCTGGCAGAGAATAGGCTGAATGTGAACTTGGACTAGGGGGACCTGGAAGGAGGTGGCCCTGAGTAATTTTTAGGGACTGAACAAACAGGAGTATATGGAGCCCAGGTTTTGGATAAGGGATTGCTGGAGAGTGAGTTGGGAAGCCAGTGAGGGCTGCTTATGAAGAGATGAGGGCAGCAAGGAACCCTGGGTGGGTTGTGTGAGGTTTTGACCTGAGGAAAGCGCTGTTTTATGAAGGTCCATCTGTGGATATCATGCTCAGGACAGGTTAGAGCAAAGAGTAAAGAGGAAGAGAGAAGGCCACTTGGGAAATATTTTCAGTCAAGGCCCATTCAAGGGAACAGAAAATGCATTTGTTTTTTCAATGGAGAAATTTTAATACATGGAATTGCTTCATCAGGCTTTGGAGAAGTAGAAGAGTAAGAAGGCAGCCTTGTTGTGACACAGAGTGGTGGACAGAGGTTGGGAGTATCAGAGGCTAGAAAAAGAGCCCCAGAGAGCAGCGATCCAGACCTCCGAGGAAGGGGCACTGCCCTGTTGGTGCTGGCACTGCAGGAATTCTGTCACCTGCATGTGATGCCGCCACAATGCCACTGATCCCTAGGACTCATTTCCCACTGGAAGGAGCTCAGCCCTGTGCTCGGGGAAAGACAAGACCAAACCAGTTCCAAACCATCCTGGTCTGTATTTTGAGACCATTCCTGGTACCAAGGACTACACAAATCAGGATCCAGGCAAAAAGCAGATGCTGGGCATCTCAATAGTGAGAATTTTGTGAAGGATGTTAATTAAATGGGTATGGGATGACTAGAAAGACAAAAGGGGAGGCTGAGGCAGCATAGGCAGTAACTGCAGGAAGCAGTGTCACCTCCTGAGCTGGGTGGGCAGAGGGAAGACAGTGGGGTTAGCAGAGCCTAGAAGCTTGGGGGAGGGCCCTGGGAACCGAGGTGTAGACCTCTGAGGAGGGGGCACTGCCCACTCTTCTGAAACCCCAGAGGGGCCATAATAAGGCTGGTCTGGGAGTGCAAATAATGAAAATGGAGACAGGAAGCTGTTCCTCCCATTGGGGGAATGGCCACAACTAGGGTTATGCTAAGACGAAGGAAAAGCAAAGGAGAAGGAGCAATTTCCTTCTCCCCCCACCGGCCTTCCACTTTTTGTCTGGAACTTGCATTAGCAGACCCTAACAGCAAGCTCCTGGCACAGGAGAAATGTGTTTGCAGAGTCTCCACCCCAGCAGAGGAGGGAAAGGGGAGCTTGGGGCTGAGACAAACCCAGGTGTGAGCTAACCAGGACAGTGTCAGCAGTCAGAGCCAAGGAGGGTGACCTTGGAATACAGCAAAGGGTGTAAGGGGTGCGAGGGAGACTGACTGGAGATGGGAAGATGGTGGAGGAGCAGTCAGAGATGACAGGTTGACTTTGGGGATGGGGAAAATGCATGGTGGGCTAGGTGGGCAAACCACTGAGGCCCCAGGCATGTGCCATGAGCCTGGCTGTGATGCTGAGACTGGATGAAAGCATGTCATTCTAGCAGAAACATCCGCAGGTTCTCAGGAGTACAGAGCTTGGGCGGGAGATCCTGCCTTGAGAAGTGACAGTCAAGGTGGTGACAGTTAATGAGACTGAGTGGCAGGAGAGCCAGGCCAATGCAGGGTCACCCAGGCCACAGGGACAGGGCTTAGGAAAGAGAGGCAGCTTCAGGCTGACTCACATCCTTCAGAGTTGTCAAGAAGGATGGGAAATGAGAACAGATCACTGGACTTGCCAGTCAAGTCTCATTGACCTCACATGGTGCCTTTGCAGACGTCCTTCTCTCTGTCCCACAGAGCCCTCCCTGCTGTGACCCCCAGCCTCAGCCCTTGCCCCTAGGGAAGCCTCCCACACTGACGAGCCCTCTTGTTCATTTCTTTCCTCGCTGCTCCCCAGACACTTCGGTTCTCAGTCTGTGCTGCCTGAATTTGCACTTGTCATCCTGTTGTTCTGCAACATGTTTATCAGTTATTTCACCTCCCTGTGCTTGGTTCCCCCCTCTTAGCCAACACAGGAAGTTTGCTCTGACTGACAGTCAGAAGAAAGACTTATGAAATTAACCAGAAAATTGTGGAGAATTTCACAAGCAGGAAGAGCCAATTTCCCACTGGATTCAGGAGCAAAATTGGAGTTGAGAGGGTAGATGCCATCCAGTCCCAGAGAAGCAAAGCGATGTGTGCTATTCGCGCTGAGATGGGTGGGTAACCCTATGACAGTCCAGGCTGTGATTGCTGCAGATGTCACGGAAGGCTGCAGTGATGAGGGCCTGTAGGGCAGCACTAAATATGGGTCAGAAGTGGCCCCTGAGCTCTAGGAGAGGAGCAGGGCCTGATGGAGAGAGCACAAGTTGGAATCGTAGGCAGGTTACTGAGCCCCGTCTCTCCATCTGTCAGATGAGGTCAATGATATGCAGCTTGGCAGGGAAGGAGTGAATGAGAGGGGTTGGTGAGGAGAGCTCAACACATGTTGGCTCCCTTCTAAGAAGTGGAAACAGATAGAAAAACCAGACCCGAATGGCTCGCTCAAACCTGTGTGGGAGTTCACATAAAGTGAAATGCCACGAGTAGTCAAATACTTACTTGCCTTATAAGAGGGAATTAGAGGCGGGGCGCATCAAAGCTGAAAAGTGAACAGAGCACAGGCTGTTGAGAAGGGGACTAGAGGTGTTGAAGCCGACTGTAAGATGGAGAAGCAGGTGAAGAGGGTGTGCTGAGCGATGCCGGCGGGGGGCGAGGAGTGGCTGCAGTGACTTTGCTGAGAATCAGGAGGCCTGCGAAAGCAGAAAACGGAGTGCTGCTGGGTGGGGCTGGGTAATGGTTTCTGGAGCAATTGGTTAACCCTGAGTGAGTGACTTCAGATTTGACGACCCATGTGCGACTCAAAAACAACTGGCGTCAAAGGAGGCCGAACAGAGCCACGTTGGAAAAGTGGGGAGGGCAAAGGGGAATTAAAGATGGACAGAGAGAGCTTCTGGCACCTTGACGGGCACGGGGTGCGGGGACTCCAGATTCAGTTGCTCCTGACAATCTTGTGAAGGTTCAGAGATCAGACTGAAAACCAAAAAGAACCTTTAGTTCCGGGGTGCCAGTTCTGGGACTATTGACCAACAACAGAAAGTCTGGCAGACAGACCCAGTGGGGGTGAGGAGAGCCTGGAGGAAATGGTTGCCATTGCAAATCGAATTGTGGAGAGGCCCCGAGGAAGTTGGATCCTCAGAGGTCCCAAATGGGCATGCAGAGATGGAGATGGAATATGTCACTTGGAAATGGACTTTAGGATCTGACTTCCTACATCCTATAAATGCAGAAATACTCACAACTCCCCAACCCTCTACCCAGAAAAAAATAAACCATGAGGTAGAAGCTCTAAACTCAGACTGGTTCCGTTTGCAGGTGAGCCTGCACGCCTGCGCCAGTCACACTTCTTTATCTTCAGAACTTCAAGGTAAATTCACGTTTGGAAATGACAGGTTTTCCCCCTAGGATGTGTTTCACTGGAAGAGTATCAGCTCTGTTTCCTGTGCTTTGGAGCCCTCCATAAGCTCTGTTACCTTCTGGGTCAGTTCCTTTGGCTGAAGGGCTTAACTGTGCAGAAATGTGCTCTGGCCTTGCGAGTTTTGCAGATGAGTCTCTTGGACCTATTGCCCTGCAAGCGGCCTCAGAACACGTTCTTGTGAGAGCCAAGTTCATTTCCTCTGAAAATTCACTGGACTGTCTGGTTTCTAGATGAGTGTTCCACAGCAGGAAATTCTCAAGTCAGCGGTGTTTTTCTCCTCTGACCTCACAGGAGACCCGACAGTGGGCAAGACGGCCCTGGCACAGATCTTCCGCAGCGATGGAGCCCATTTCCAGAAGAACTACACCCTGGTGAGCTGTGGGAGTTGTGGCCTGGCTTAAGGAAAAGTGATCGGTGAACCCTGAGTGAGTGACTTCACAAACCTCCTTGAAGAAACGCTAAGAGGCCTGAGGACAGGCAGCTCAGATGATCATGTGGAGATTGTTTTTTCCACTAGCCCAGGGAAAGGGTCTGTCCGCAGAGCAGATTGGCCATGAAACTTAGTCACCATGAGTAGCAGTTCCCTCAGGGGCAGTAAGGGGGCAGGGACTAGTTGGTCCTCTCTGACTTCTGCAGTCTGAGCCACGTGTCACCGAAATGAATCCAGAACACAAACCCTTTGTCTAGGATGTGCCTTGGGGATTGGGGTGCTTACTGTGTTCTCCTACAATGTGCCCCCCACTTTGGGGCTCTCACGTTCTTGGTGTCTTTGGCAGACAACAGGGGTGGATTTGGTGGTGAAGACGGTGCCAGTTTCTGACACGGGCGACAGTGTGGTGAGTGGTGTCTTACCCCAGAGGGCCTTGGGGGCTACCCCAGCTGGGCCCAGGATCTCCCTGGTCACCACCATCCTCCCTAGGAAGATGCAGTGTGAGGATGTGGCCTAGACCTGTCTGAACATTTGGAAACAACTGGGGAATGTGGAAAACACTCAAGGGAGGGGCTGAGAAGGAGGAAGGCAGGAAGACCAGTTGTCAAAGAGCTGGTTATATAGCATCAAAGTTCCTGACCTGGGCTCCTTTATGGGAACCGAGGACTCTTGGCATTGAATGGCAAGATTTCTGTTTGTCTTTGCATCCCAGGAGAGAGGGTTCATAGCTTTCACCAGATTCTTAAATAGGTCCATGAGAGGAAACAAACAATTCTGAGTACCCCGATAAAGGGTAGACAGGGGCACAGGTAACCAGTATGCAAAGCAGATGGTGGTACTAACAGTCACACTGTGTGCTTCAGGGGCCAAGGGCCAGCCAGGGCATACCCGGTGCCAGTGGGGAGTTTGAGGGTGAACTGAGGGAGACTTCCCAGAACAACAGCATTAGGGGGGAGAGGGGGCTCTCGTGAGGGCTGGGGAACGTTCAGACGGGTCAGGAAGGGTGATCCCATGCCCTCTGTCAGAATCACACCAGAGCCATCCCAGAACAATGACTGGCTGTCCTACTTTAATCGCCTTCCCCAGGCCTACTCAGTGACCTCCTTTAAGAGGAATTGTTTTAAGATTTGAAAATCAATTTGGTTAGCAAAGTGCAGAATGACCTTTTGGAAACCAGAGCACTTGTCGGCCTCCTTAGCATTCTGTTCTGCCAGGTGGGAAGTCAGCTTGTTCTTGGTATTTTTGCACGTGGGGTTAGGAGAGGTGAGGCGCCTCACAGAAGTGCTGGTTGGTGTGGGAAACTGTTCACCATCTAAGACTGAGGAGCTTGCTCCTCTCAGCAGTGTCTCTCTCATGTCTGTCCCCAGAGAGAGGGTGCTTGAAATCATGTGTACACGCGGACGCTTGTATTTTGCCACTAAGACGAGTCTGTAGTGAGTTGAGCGTGATCAGTGCCCCATAGCCCGCGGTTTTCCCCTGTGAAGACTTTCTCAGGCAGGACACGTTTTTCTGATTCTAGGAACTCTTCATTTTTGACTCTGCCGGCAAGGAGCTGTTTTCTGAAATGCTGGACAAATTGGCAAGTAGCACGCTGTCTGTTTCCCAACACCACTGTTTGCCCTTACAGTGTTCACACAGAAATTTCACTATGCCATGGCCGTCCAGAGACACTACTGTGGCAAAAGTCTTTATAGGGCCTTCCTCCAGCCTGGGACTTGTAGCCACTTGGGGGGAGAAGGAATGGCTAGTGTGCACAACTGCCCCACCTCCAGCTCTAGAGTGGCCAGTTCCAATGTGCCAGAGCCTGTGGCTCAGCTCTCCAGCCCTCCCACTCCAGGGCCTTCCCTCTTTTCAGCAGCCCCCTCCTGGTGGTGTCCTTCCAGCACCCTCTTGCCACCTGGGACAGTGCCAAGTATGTCCTTCCTCTCTGGGGAGTGCCCTAGGGGCCCGGTAATGAGGTTTACCCCTTGGATAGGGTGGCCCTGGAGCTTCCATGGGGGTGTTCCACTGGGGCTTGCTCTGGGACATGCCCCTGCAGCTGCCCGGCTGCCTCATGCCCCTGTCCAGCCAGGATCCAACTTGCTGTACCTTCCAAGGTAACGGTCTCGCTAATCTGGGCCAGGGAGCTAATTAGAGGGTTGGAGTTCTCCAGAGCCCTCCCCGCCTTTCCAAGAACAGCCACATTTTAATGGAAACTGTTTTCTGCCCTTTTTGTTGTCTCACAGAAGTAGATCTAATGACAATGGCTTCACACAGGCTGGCTTCATGCATGGTTCGTGACGTTTACCAAGTGCCTACTGTGTGCATGGCCTAGCACTAGGACTGTCTTGTCCAGCAGAAAGGATGATGTGCTTGGGCAAGTCCGGACTATAGGCCACCACTCAGCTCATTCATTCTCTCTCTCTCGCTTTCTCTCTCCCTCTCTCTCACACACACACACAAAGAGCCAGCCCTGACTCTGGGTTCTCCCCTTCCCACTTCAGCTTGATCCAGGCCTATCTGGGCCCCTTACTGAAGCCTGGAAGGAAGGGGGCTTGGCAAGTTAAAACCAGGCTGAGGCATCTCCTGTGTGTACACAGGGCCTCAGTGTCCTTGGACTAAAAAGTCTGTCTGTGAACTGAAGGGATCATAGGTTTGGTCCAAGCTTCTCCCAGCCTGGATACCACCAGGAGCCAGGGTAGCCTTGTGGAGTGGGTAGTGAGCCCTCCAGAGCCCATCTTGAGCCAGCCTTCCAAGGATTGGGAAGGAAAAGGAATCCATCTGGAGGGAATGGGATTCTCCCCCTTACCCTGGGAGGTTACTGACACCCGAGGCTCTAATTGTACAGCATGGGAGTGCCCAGAAACCAGGGCAAGACCAAGAGTCACATGCACCAAGGTAGGCATCCACGGCCTGTGCAGGGCCATCCTTCGTCCCAGTGGCAGAAGCAGGACGTCCTTGGACTCTGAGCTGCCCCTAAAGGCAACAGCCCCTGAGAGTGTAGCCCTGGCCCTTAATTAGGACATCGGGCCCTATGCAGTTGTCGGTGTGGTTTGGCTTAGGGCTGATGCAGACACTGCAGGAGAAGCAGAAACCACCCTTTGCATTTTAAAAAGCCAGCCCTTTAAGAAGATGCAAGCAAACAAGCTTCCAGGGACTGCTAATGAAAGAAAGAATACTCTTTCAGGGCTGCAGAGCACAAAGCGCAACAACTCACATGATAGCGGGCCCTCAGTGAGAAGGAGTGGAAGGAGGAATTAATGAAAGTAGTGGTTGGCAAAAGCAGGTTTCTGGATAGAGAAAAGCCACACTACTCCTCCATCTCCGCCACTGTTGTATTAAAACCATCTCAGACCTGGGAGAGTCACTAACCCTCTCCGAACTCAGTGTCTTCAGCTGCAAAGTGGGAATATTCAGACTGACCCTGTCATTAGGAGGCCTCACAATGATGCCCACCCCGAGTTCCTCCTCATCATTCCTTAGGGCGACCTGGTTGATTTCTGTGGGTGTCGCTGTTTTCTGTCTCACATCTCCTTTATAGTGTTCATTTCTCTCCACCCTCATATCCTTTCCCTTGGAAGGCCAAATTTTTTCCCAGCCTTGAAGTTACTTTCCTTGTTACTGACACATGCTCATCCTGTCCCCCTCGCACAGTGGGAGAGTCCTAACGTCTTATGTCTCGTCTATGATGTGACCAGCGAGCAGTCCTTCAACAGCTGCAGCAAGTGGCTAGAGAAGGTCCGGTCACAGATTCCAGGCACCTCCCTCCCAGGTAGGAGCTGCGGACCTTTCCAGCAGCTGTCCTTCAGCTCAAGAGGGCAAGGGCATGGGAACGTAGCTGTGTGTGCAAGAAAGGGCCCCGGGGCTCTGAATTTGATGGCCTCGATTATACACTGGCTCTGCCTCTTAGCCACCACCTAAACCTGAGTCCATCAGATGGGAATGATGACACTTGCCTTGCAGGATTGTGGGGAGACTTGGGCTCTAATTCGAGTTATCTCCAGAAAGCTAACCTCGGGGAAGAGTTCTTCATTTCCTCCTGTATGTGGGGTACAAGTAAACATTCAAGTCCTGTTGTCACTTCTGAATGCTTTAAATCAGTTTATTTTTCATCCCTATGTGAGATCAACAAATTCTCCTCATTATAGGCTCGGGAAAGTGATCTCCAGAGACGGGCTCAGAAATTAGCTGCAGCTGATGCAGCTGGGAGCCGAACTCAATTACCTCTGAATCCCTGACTCTGAGCCGAGTCCTCAGATTAGTATTAATGACCATTTTAAAGTTTGCTCCACGTCCTAGGAATTATCACAAATGCTCACATAAATTTGGCCCTAGCTTTCACAGCCTTGCACCCTTAAGGAGGAAGAAACACATGAGTTTCTAGAAAAAAGACTGACCAAAAGCTGTGTGTGAAAAGCAAAGCCTGCCTGTTCTCTCTGTGGCCCTCAGGGGCAGCACAAGAGACCCCTTGCTTTCCCCTTGGGGGGCAGGCAGCCTCTCTCAGGGGAGTTTTATGGCTCTCAGAAATAGTGTCCTTGCTTTTAGTTCCCCAGACCACTGGTTAAATGCCATGTTTTGTTGTTTCTTTTGAGTAGGTGTTTTAGTGGGGAATAAGGCAGACCTGGCCGGCAGGCGAGCTGTGGACTCCGCTCAGGCCCAGGCGTGGGCGCTGAGCCAAGGCCTGGAATATTTTGAAACTTCTGTGGTGAGTATCTGGGTTCGCTCAGCGGCCAAGTCTGTAGTGGGCCTCTGCTGGAAGCAGTTTTCACATGACCTCATGTGCATCAAGTTGTTATTCCACCATATGTGGGGTCTCATTTGGAACTGATGTTCATGTTCTTAGCCCAAGATCTTTTTCAGTGTAACAGTAGTCACTCGGGCATTACGGTAAGGGGGAATCAGCCAGTCGGCCCTGGGAAAAGTTGCATCTCGATTAGTAAGAACTACAAGTGTATCGTGTGCAATTATGGTGATCCTTGAGGTCTGCCTGAGATTTTGGCTTGTGTTGTTGGAACATTATTCCTTCAACCCTCACATCAGTCCTGTACACCAGGAGTTGGCCCCACAGTTCCCATTTCAGTATTCCCAAGGTGAAGTGAGTTGCCCGAGGTTGCAGGACTAGTGAAGGGCTGAGCCAGGACTAGGATTTGTGGCTTCTGATTCCCATCAGTGCTCCCTGTCCTTGATCCTGTCCCAGGGTGACTCAAGGCCGGGCACGGTGGCTCACACCTACAATCCTAGCACTCTGGAAGGCCAAGGCAGGTGGATTGCCTGAGCTCAGGAGTTCAAGACCAGCCTGAACAAGAGTGAGACCCCTGTCTCTACTAAAAATAGAAAACTTGCTGGTCATTGTGGCAGACGTCTGTAGTCCCAGCTACTCAGGAGGCTGAGGCAAGAAGATCACTTGAGCCCAAGAGCTTGATGATGCCACAGCACTCTACCCAGGGTGGCAGAGTGAGACTCTGACTCAAAAAGAAAGAAAAAAAACAACAAAAACAAAAAAATCAGCAGGAGACCTCATTAAGTGGGAAAAGCAGGAGTGATTTGTTACTGGCGTCTTTAGTATACGTATACATGTGTTGTGATTTTGGCCATCTAGCACTCTGGAATCTGCTTCCTGTGTTTGGGAGCTCTGGAAGTCCCAGCCTCCCTGCAGCCAACGTGAAGACACATGACCCAGGGTGCCCCAGTCAGACCCCAGTGTGAGACTTCACCAGGATGGGCGCCTCTTTACTTCACGAGAAGAGGCACCCATCTGCAAGCGAGGTGTCCTTGAAACATCCATCTTGGACCCCGCAGGAGCAAGATGCCAGGGAGGCCCACAGGGGGCCAGGGGGCCTGCCACAGGCATGGTTATAACTTGGTCCTTGCTTTGTCCTGATTCTTTGGCCCTCCCAAGAAAGTCAGTGGGCCAGTTAACCTCTAGAGTTACCTTCTACACAAACTTGACTTCAGCTGCAGGCACTTCCATGGTTATATCTGGGAATTTTGACCAATGCTGTTGTTCGATTGCTGTATGGACTGGGAACTTTTAAAACCCCCCAAAGCAGCATGTTTGCTTAAGGAGAGTGTAGCGGGTAAAAGCGGGTAGGTACTCTATCCTTGGGGGAGAACAGCCACCAAGCTGGCGAGGGAGCCGGAGTGTTGTTTAATCTATTGGTGCCTTAGCTTCTCACCTGTAAACCAGGGATAACAAAATGCATCCCTCATTGAGTAATAAATATGAGAAGTAAGATGGCAAATATAAACCACTTAGCACAAAGTCTGGTGCATAGTAAATGCTCGATAAATGTTATGTAAATGTTCCCCTACTAATCTTATTTATACCATTATTAGTTACTAAATCCTTTTATTCATAACTTACAGAAAAATGTTACCCTTGCCTCTGGTCGAGTATCACAAATGCTAAACTAATGAAGCTCACATTCGTGAGCTGTTACCACATAGAGGGCCCCTGCCCCATCTTCTCTGCAGCACGCCTTTGAGCAGAGCAGTAGGCTGTGGTACCCACAGAAACAACATTTCAGCATCCCTTTTCCTCCATTCATATTGTGAAACTGTCCCCTTACCCCAATATCCCGTATTCCCCAGAACCCTTGATGGGATTTAAAAATTAAAACCCACTCCCAACACATTCGTCACCAAAGGCCACTGGGCTGCAGGTTTAAACTCTGTTCAGGTGTTGAAACGGGTGGGTGTAAATTATGTTCGAGGAGGCTGCAGTTAAGCACTTGGTATTAACTGTGCGAGTTAACTAGTCCCCCCTGAGTTGACGCTCGCAGAAGCACCACTGGCAGCTCAGTTAAGAAAGCTGTAATTAAAAAGGAAATATAACCCAGTGCAGTCTGAGATGCTGCCAAGTCCTGAAGCCAAGGCCGTCTCCTCCTCTCGTTTTCCTAAGCGCAGTGGCGGTCATCCTGCTGACCACCTTTCTGACACCTTTCAATATTTGAGATTTTCAGGCCAAAAAATTAAAATGCCTTTCTTTAAACAGAAGTTAAAACTTTTAAAACGTTGTTCATCACTATAAGGAGTTGGACAGTATGAAATACAAACAAGTGTTACAAGAATGCTCTGCAGGGATGGCTGAGGGCCTACTGTGTGCTGGTGTTTTGCCGATATCAGCTGTTTAGGCTTCGTGACAGCCCCACCAGGCAGCACTCCTGTCCCAGCTGTGTAGATGGCAGACAGCCTCAGAAAGGTCATGCAGCTTTCCTGGGCTACCCAGCAAAGGAGGGCTGGAACCAGGGTAGGACTCAGCTCTGTTCAGCTAAAAAACATGGGCCTTCTAGAACTGGTCCCCCCACAGAGCCTACGTGGGGACTCTCCAGGACAGAATTCTAGGCCAGATTGATCTGAGCCAGCTTTAAGGATCCTTCACTCTAAACAGACTGATTCTACAAGTGTTCAAACTACATGAGCGAGTGTGTGATTAGTCACTTGACAAAAGGGTTCCTTTCACTGGCAAGCCTCTTAATACACGTGGAAATGGTTCACTTTCGTCTGTTTCAGCAGCACTCCATGGTGCCTGCCGAGGCTCACCTGCATTGGAGTCCTTACTTTTTATCTTGGGTTCTCCCAAGATTGCGCTTTGGAGAGCTTTCAAGTCCATTTAGAAGTCCTTGTGCGCGTGTAGGCCTCGTTCTCTTTCCGCTCGATATTACCTCTACTTTTGACAGAGGCAGTGTTTTATTCTTTGATGTTGGTGTCACCTAGGACCTTATGCTGTGCACAACCAGCGGTGCCTGGCAGATATAACTGAATTCTTTCTTACGTCTGACTAGAAGGTGACAGTTTCCAGGTCCTTGGCCATTGTGAGCTTGGTACAGATGTTCATCTGAGCTTTAAACTGTCCGCTCCATCCTCAGCACGCTCTGAGTGTTGCCACCTCGGTCCTTGCTCTTGTCCAGCTGTTTCCTTTGCTTAGGATTCCCCTTGCTAGAAAGTGCGAGTGACTTGGTCCATGACACCTGGTGTTCTCCGCACATTTCTCATCCTGGCTGGCCTAGGAGACAGGCAGCTCTTCTCAGATTGGGGAATCTGGATGCTAGGCTGGGCTCTGCACCAAGCAGCTGGGCCACTTCACCCCCTGGGCCCCAGACCACTCATCTGTAAAACAGAGGCACTGAGCTTGATGACTTCTGGAACATTCTTCACTTTGGAAATTCTTCCGTTTCATTTGGATATTTCACTGCCTCTTATCAAAGCTGCACTTTTGCCAGCTGCCAAGAATCATTTCAGAACAGGTTCTTGTGCTTTTGTAGCTGGAGCTGTTGTCTTAAGCAGTGGGTTCTTTCTTCTGCCAGCTTATTTCAACAACTACAAAAAAAAAGAATTAAGGCGCGCACACACAGAGGGTGAGAGAATAGTAGCTGTTGAAAGCATGCTGTTTTCTTTCCTCTGCAGCCTGTCCAGGCTCACCCTGGTGGGCCTGTCCACTTGGCAGCCCTCGCCTGACTTGGCCAGACCTAACCTCACCTTGACTCTTTCCAGGCCTGGGTCTCACTTTCTCTCCTCTCGCTGCTTCAACCCTGTCCTGGAGGTACAGGCAGACCCATCCTGTCTGGCTCTTCCTAGGGAGCACGGGGCTGGTTGTGTCTGTTATTTTATTTTGATGTTTGGTGCCATCAAAACTAAGTGAAGAAAGGTCTCATGTTAACATCCTGTCACACCTATAGTGAGTGGCTAGAAGTACAGGCTCTATAGAAACAGACCTAGTTCAGGCCCCAGCTCACCATTTACAAGGCATGTAGCTTTCTGTAAATTACCTTAATCTGTCCATGTCTCGGTTTCTTTCTTGTAAAATTGGCATGATGATAGTAGGTACCCCGAATGGTGTGACAAGAAAATGAGGCAGAAAGTGGGTAGTGGCTGAGTAAAGTGCTGAGTGAGTGCTGGCTGTCTTTGATGACTGTAAAAATAACAGCCACCTTTCTAAACTGTCTCTACAGAAGGAGATGGAAAACTATGAAGCCCCTTTCCACTGCCTGGCCAAGCAGTTCCACCACCTGTACCGGGAGAAGGTGGAAGTTTTCCAGGCGTTGGTGTGATGTCTGGGCGGATTGTTCTGCACGATGGGGCAGTGAGTGCCACTATGGACCTGGCAGGGGGCTCTGTCTCCTTGGAAGAGGAAAGAAGATGGAATTGCCTCTGTACTTCCAATATATCATGACAGTTTTAAATAAAATTAGGAAAAAATGTGAAAGCAGCAGCCCCTTCTGTTCTTGGCTAGGGCAGCCCTGGTCCCATTTTACACTTTGGCTGCTGTGGCACTGCTGGTTCCAGAGCAGCCAGCAGCACCTGCTGTGGGTCACCTTCCACCCTGCATGGCCAGTGGAAGGGCCTTCCACTGAGAACACAGCCTCACGTTGGGTTTTGAAAGGGTTTAGATCGGCTTATAGTTCGCTATTGAAATGTTCAGCTTGGAACTTGCCCCAGAGCTGAGATGGGGCTGACGGCCTCTCTCACTCTCACAATTCAGTCTTGCCTCTGCTCCAGGGTATCCAGAGGCCAGGGCTCCCTTGAGGTAGCTGCCCTCACTGACAAAACAGTGCCCTCTGCTGGCCTGCCTTGGTGCCAGCCTCTCCCTGCTGCCGGGAACCCCAAGCTCACAGGGAGCCAAGATCTCTCTCCTTTAATGAGCCGCCTCTCGGGGAGCCAGGCAGCACTCATCCTCCTCTGCACTGAGTTTGACTATTTTCCATCCTGTCTCTGCTGCCAGATTAATCTCCCTAAAACACCACTCTCGTCATCTCACTCCCCTGATTAAAGACCACAGAGGTTCCTCCTTGCCTTTTACATCAGACTGCAGGCCGCAGTCTGGCATCCAAGGCCTTCTCGGACTGTCACCTCCCCCGGGGGTCTCAGCTTCTTTCAGCCCAGTGCCCTAGAGGACTTCATCACCTCCCCCTTGGGGCCTAGGGGGTACAGAGATGTTGTACAGAGGTCACGGGTTTTGGGGTAGACAGACCTAGGTTTGTTCCAGTGATAAGGATGATGAGAGAAATTATTCTGGTTTCTGTTTGTGACCTGCCATGTCTCTACATGAGCTAAGTACATTACATATATTAATTTAGTCCTTACAATGTAGAGTCCCTTGTCATCCCATTTTCACAAATGAGGCGCTGGAATCAGAGAATTAAGAAACTGAGCCCAGGGGTCGCAGAGCCAGGATCGTGGATGCTTCGTTGCCTCCTGAGCTTGGCCACAGCAGGTGGAGTGGGGGACCATCTAGGCACCTGGCACCTGCCATGGTCAGGCCCTCATATCCCCTTGCTCTTCCTGTCAGTCCACATAAAGCCACATGGCCACTACTGTGTCACTCCTTCAGAAAATACGGCCTGTGCTACGCCAAGCATTTTGATAGGCACCGGCAATGCCAAGACACTGTCCTCACGTCACATATTCCAGAAGGGAAGGCCCACCATAACCAAGGGGAGGACATGGAAGGATCCGTTTCCAGTTGCCCCAGAGGTGGTTAGGAGGTCCCACAGCTGTGGGCACGGAGGCACTAAGTAAAGCATTTGCTAAAGATATTGTGAAGAGTTAAGGCCAGGCCCCTTCCCCATGGCCTAGAAGAGGTGGCAGAATTGGCCCTGCTGCTGTGAACCCCCTCCAACCCCTCAGCCCCCCACTCTTCCCTCTGTACAAGATAGAGTGGTCCAGAGAGAGGACTGGGGGCGGACAGCATTGGTAAGAGGGTGCCCTCCGGCCCCAGCTTCCCCTGTCCCCAGAGCCAAGCATAGGAGGCCCTGAGAGAAGCCTGAGACTGAGGGTGCTGCCAAAGAGAGGGGGCTGCCACCACAACCCCCAGCCAGATGCTCGCTGGGCTGCAGGAGACTGGTGCCAACTGCAGGCACAGAGCGCTGAGGTGTCCTTGGGGAGCTCAGCACACATCCCTGGAGCTGCGCTTGGCTCCCTGTGGGGGGAGTGGGGAGAGGCTTGGGGAGAAGCCCACGCCAGCAGCATGGAGAGTGGGGGGGTGTGTGTGGCAGGGGAGCAGGCCAAAAAAGAGGACTCCTATGAGGCCGCCTGTAGGAGGAGTCCTTCGGCCAGCTGAAGGGGTGCTGCGCAGGGAGAGCTTCCCACCTGGGAGAGGGCAGGCCTGAAGGAGGACGCCATCTCCTAGGGCCACCCAGAAAGGAGGAGGCTCAGCCCCAAACAACCAGCACCCCTTCTCTGCAGAGATGGCGGCAGATCGGAGCAGGCCGGGAGGAAGCCCATCCGTGGTCCCTCTGTACCAGGTCCCCTCTCTAACGAGAAAGAGAAAAAGATCTCGCTCCCCTCCCCACTCTTGGGGAAAGAGATTTGAATAAAGAGTAGAAGTTTTAAACAGGCCTGGTCTGTGTTTTAGTGACAAAGGGGTCTGAAACAGTGTTCAAAGCAGCCTGCTAGGAAGGCCTAACGGAGGGGACAGAATGAAACAATTAGAACAAGTAACATGGTTTAGGTTGATCATTTTTTTTTTTTTTTTTTGAGACAGAGCCTCAGCTGTCACCCTGGATAGAGTGCCGTGACATCACAGCTCACAGCAACCTCCAATTCCTAGGCTCAAGCGAGTCTCCTGCCTCTGTCTCCCAAGTAGCTGGGACTACAGGCGCCCGCCACAACGCCTGGCCATTTTTTGATTGCAGCCGTCATTGTTGTTTGGCAGGTCCGGCCTGGATTCGAACCCGCCAGCTCAGGTGTACGTGGCTGGCGCCTTATCTCGTTGAGCCACAGGCGCTGAGCCTTACAAATGGTTTTATTTCCTCCAGAATTTTCGGTCCTTCTTCATTTTCTGCGGGAAGCCTGTGTTGCCGTTCTATAATCAAACAAAAATATAAAACATTCATGCATTCTTAACCTATTTCCATAGCCCCCAGTTATAATTAAATGTAACAACAATGATATTTAAATAATTTCAAATTAAAATTGACATATTCAAAGTACAAAAAATTAGACTAATTCGGATTTTTAAAGTGCTCTGAAATGATGCCTAGGGAATTAAGGTGAACTTGCGTGCCTTCACGCATGCTCAAACATCATATAATTTAGATGATCTGGATCAGTGTTTACAGTTACCTTAAAAGCAGGTTTGCTTTCCTAGCTGAATGTGGCTAAAGCTAACATTAAATTAATTTGCATTCCCTCAGCACACACCCTCAGCAACCGTGCTGAGCACGGGAGGGAAGCTGACCTTGGATGAAACATTTGCTGCTGCACAACAAAGTGCCCAAACCTCCACACAGACAATAACAAAGAACGGACTCGGGCAGGTACGAGACCCCAGAGTGACCCAGAACCTAGGACAACCCGCAGGTGGCATCATTTATGAAAACCCACAGTTGCGTCAGGGATAAGAACTTGAGGCTTAATGCCAGTCCAAATGTAAACAAGCCGAGCACAGGCAGAGAGCACCTGAAAAAGTCCTGCCTGCCATGAAAGATCAGACAATTAGCATGAATCCCAAAACTGAGCATCGCAACCAAGTTCAAAGCCTCCTGTGACTCATCCTCCTGCTGTCTTTGCTCCCCGCCTGCCATCCTCGGCTTGTTTAATTCCTGCTTCTTTCCTTTCTTTCTTTTCAACCACATCGCCCAAGGGATCTAGGTGTGGGGGGTGGGTCACAGGGAGCACATAAAATAGAGAATTAAAGTAAACCACCAAAGTAAGTCCCAAACTAGGGGAAATAGGGCACTATTATTCAGGCCATACATCTTACTAGAAGAATAAATCTGACTGTGAATATCTTGGCAGTCAGATGTGCACAACCCCAAAAGGTAAAATACACCAGTTCCTAAAAAGAATTTAAACTTTTCTTTCTGTATTATTTTTTTTTTCATTTTCTTTAATACCGTGGATTATATTTGCTGACAGACAACAGCATACCACGTGATCCACGTATGCAAAGCAATGGCCTAGGTAACGTGTTGCACACTTTCGAACATTTATTTCATCCTCGCAAAATCCTTACAAGGTAGGGACCATCACTATTATCTCCATTTTAGGGATGCAGAAACTACACCTCTAGAAATCTGACATAACTCGCCCTTTGGAGGGCAGGGGGGCACAGCAGCTCAGTTGAACCCAGGGCCACAACACTTCGAACTTTACACTTTGAGCTCTTAAAATTTTGAAAAGGAGTACCTCTGACTGGTAAGAAAGTGAGTTAGATTATTGTTCTTACTATTAAAAAGTTTAAAAATAGGAGAATTGCCGAGCACAGTGACTCACGCCTATAGTCCCAGCACTCTGGAAGGCTGAGGCGGGCAGATTGCCGGAGTTTGCGGGTCAAGACCAGCCTGACCAAGAGCTAGACCTTGTCTCCAAAAATAGCCAGGTGTTGTGGCAGCGCCTGTAGTCCCAGTTATTTGGGAGGCTGAGGCAAGAGAATCGCTTAAGCCCAAGAGTTGGAGGTTGCTGTGAGCTGTGACGCCACGGCACTCTGCCAAGGGTGACAAAGTGAGACTCTGTCTCAAAAAAAAATAAAAAATAAAAAAGGAGAAAGCACGGATGTTAATAAAACATATACGTATGTTCCCACCATCCAAACAGCACAGATTTTAACATTTTGCTGTATTTCTTCAGATTTTTCAAAAGGTAGAGATAATTGAAGGCCAGTTGTCCTCCAGGTTGCAGAGACCGGGCCCTGAGAAGCGCAGTCGTCAACGCCTATGGCAGCGTGTCTGCAGCAAATGCTGTCCTCACAAGGCCATTGGGTGCTGCATCTCCTTAGGAGAGTCAAACACAGCTTCTCCCTGGAATTCAGCCCATGCAAATCCCAGTTTTAAGAAGGGGTAGAGCAGACGATGGGGCAGGGACAGGGGAGGGGCTGAGACCGTGCAGCTTTCTGACATTCGGACCTGATCCAGGAACCTAGCTAGAAACAAATACGTGTCAACTACGTGTTCTTTAAGTAGTGATCCACGAATATCACGTGGTTTTGAGTTTCAATGCAAGTTAGACAGTAGCGAGTTTGGGGAGCTACTGTCTGGCATAGACACTCAGGACTCATATTCTCTAAATGCCAGATGAACAGACGGGAAGGATGCACCCTTTAACTTTCGTCTGACTGGAGGGCCATCTTATCTTTGCCAAGAAGCAGCTAACAGATTTCCTGTGAGCAAATTAAGCCTGTCTTAGAAAATGATTCCAGGTCCTCAGGAACCAATGGTGATTAGGCCCCCAGGTTCCTGGGCCACAAAGTGCACAACATTGATTTTTTTCATGAGGAATTTTCAAAGCAAATTCCATCCCCCACAAAAAAAAAAAAAAAATCATTGAATTCTATTTCTTAAAATAAAGAGGATAATTTCTTACCCGCTATTCATCAGAATTTCAACCAAATTGGCTAAAAACAGTTGCATCAATCTCTAATTACACTATGTATTATATATCAATCCTAACAATTATCAGACAAGTGACAAAAACATTGGCAACAAGAGTGCTGAATGCGAGGGATGGTGGCAAAGATGCCAACGTGAGGATAACACCAGTTGCTATACCAAATTAACTCCCCCAGATTTCAGGGGCTTCACCCAATAAAAGTCTGTCTTATTTTACATATATTTTTGGAAAAGGGAAGCCCTGTGTTCCATGCTGGGTAAGCCTTCTCAGGACCCACCACTGCCACCAACTCCCATCCCTCCCCCATTCTTGGCCGTGGGAAGAGTCCCTTGATCAGGCCAAATTCTCATCCATTATTCTCATGCTCAGCGAGGCTCTGCCTTGTCTGATCTGATCAGCCATGGCCCCCTCTGAATTAAGAACTGGGATCATATGTTCTTTGCAACTGTGCAACTCTGGGTTCTATTCCTGCAGCTACAAATGGCACTTAATGGTTGTTTTATGCTCACAAGCCTTTTGTTGACCTATGGTTTCTTTCCCAATACTATACCCTCAAAGCCCAAGGTGGCTTCTGATCTATTTGCCTCCAGTCAGTTTCATGTGACTATTAACATACCCCAGTCTCTTTCCTAGACATTAGTCTGGGACCTATTTAATCACTTCCTTCCAGGTTGCCTGTGCCTCTCTCTCCATGTAGTGACCACGGACTTTGAGGCCAGCTAACACAAGAGGCTTGGGTGGAAAGTGAAGACCCTTAATTTGAAACCTACCCATGAGGCTAAGTCTGTTTGCTGAACTAGGAAATTTTACTATACTTTTTTTTTGTTGGCCAAATATTTTTGCAGTGTTATTTCTTACTCTCTTGTGTAAGGCTCTAAATTTCTGGACTTTTATCTATTCCCTTTCATAAATGTTTGGAAACTGGTCCATTCCTTCCTGAACTCATCTCTTCCTTGAATAGATGGCACAAAGCACCTGGTGATCATGACCATTCTGTCTCTTTCCAAGTACCTTTCTTAAAGCTGCAGGTTGGAGGCATTTCGTCTGCCTTCCAGGTAATGTTAGGTGACAGTATTATGGCATACTTGATTGCATGTGATCCTTTCTGTCTTTCCAGCCCCTAATATCCATTTCTGTATGACTGTCACCTGACCACAAAGCCAAAAATTCACATTTTAGGTCTCTGTTTTGGCAGCACCCATTTCAAGGTCCCCATTTGTGTATCAGGTTATGTTAGCTGCTGTAACAAAAAAAATCAGGGGCTTAAGACAAATATCTTTCTTTCTCTCCAACACAACAGTACAATGCATATGTTCCTAGTTGGAAAGACATTTCCTCCACTCAATGATATAACCCTTGCTTGGAGTCGAGCAGACTCTAATGGAGGAAGTTGTGTACAATATACAAATAGACTGATAAAAAGTTGTTAGTCCAGAATTGATAGAGTAGCCAGTACAGTAGTTCAGAGTAGTGTCTACAAAGTCTCAGAGGAAGGGTAGGACATTGACAGGTGGATAAGGGGCAAGGGAGGACATGGAAGAATATTTATTATGGAAAAGGGAAGGGAGTGTATGTATTCCAAAAGAGAACTTAGTGTAAAGCAAAGATGCTAGGAGAGTGGTTCCTTCATAGGCTGAACCCTCTTTCCAGCCCATGAATGGGAAGGGTACCACTGGAGAGGCCTCTGTAGAAAGTATTACCTGGAGAAACACTCTCAGATATATAATATCGAACAGTCTATGGTCCCATACAAATATTGAATGCCCTAAAATCAGTAGTCTAGGGCACATGAAAAATTTCATCAAGAATTGTTAGTGTAAATTTATTAAAGGCAAAATGAAAAGTGATTCAATTGTGAACATTTAGGGCAGGGTCTATGTTAATTTACGTTAACTTATGTGAAACCTCAATGGGCAGGGTTGTGCCAGGCACCCACTTTCTGCATGTGGAAATGTGTTCCATTGTAAGGAGTTTCAAGCCGTCGCCTCAAGTCCGGAGAAAATCGCTCTCTGCTTGGGAAGGCTTTAATAATACTGCTTTGGAGTGCTCAAAATGTCAAAATATTTTTAGAGATTGATACTCTCAACCTTATGAATTGGGAAAATCTGGTCATTATAAAGATGAGGAAACAGAGATTGGGTAATTCAGGAGATGAATAAGGTCTCTGTGCTCAGGAGAGACAGGATCTTATGTAGAACCCGGAGCACCAGATTCCTTCTCCAGCAGTCCCCATCACTCACACAGTCAACTCTTCATTCATCTTTGAGAGCAGGCTGCCGAACCAAGCTCACTCCTGCAATTCTGTCATTCTGCCTTATAAACTTTTGAAAAGAGTCAAAAAATTTACACGAAAGTAAGTCTTTGGGGATTAGTGCTTTCTTTGGAGTCATTAGGAAAAAATGACCTAATAGCATTTCATGAGAAGTCATAAAATCCTAACTTCTATGATCGAAGAGAACTCAAGAGCTCCAACTTTAAGGCCGGTGTTTCTATAGCACACAGTATTACACACCAAAGTGAGCCTCTGTCTCCAAAAGACAAAAAAGAGTTCCAGCTCAATTCTTTAAGTAAATACGAATCTAATCTCCTGTCTGTTCATTTTAGCATCCTTCTTTTCAATAGTAACATGGAGCCCAGACTGAAATTAGATACTGAAGCTCCAATGAATTATTTAAAATGTGTGCTTTTATTACCCTTGAACTTTTTACCAACAAAGAATGATACTAAAAAGTGGATAGATGTAAACACTCCTGAAAATTTTAATATCGGAGGTTGTTCAGGCCTTTATTAAAGAAAATAACACTGTTTGGAAGCATTAAATTTTTTTAGGGATGTCAGAACAAATAAAGAAAGTTGACCTAGCAAGCCTAGGGCCCTGCTCTTGAAATTACATTTACTGTAACTTCTTCCCCTTGGCTAATATAGTTTTTATCTACTCTGGATGATAAACTCAGAGGCTCGGTTGTGCAGTACAAGTGTGCTTGACAGAGGGAGGCAGTTGCAAGAATAATGATGAGGCATTTGAACTCTTCAGCTTCTTCCCTTCCAGAGCTCTTTTACCCATTCCCTGGCTCTCTGTTGGCATTCTCAGTGTATTCCTACTTAACTTTCCACTTTAATGGAAGACTGACTCACATTTAGCTCTCCGGAGAGCACAGGTCAATATTTTATCTGTTTCCTAAGTCATTACAATGGCTTGATTCCACTGTAATGATGGAGAAGATATCTGGGAAGAGAAGAGAGAGGGCTATGTATTTTGGAAACTTGCCCACTAATTTGGTCTGTGTATAAGTCAGAAAGGGTTTCATTCTTCCATATTTCTACCTGTCCAGAGAAGCTTGTTCAAAATTGAGACACACATCAAAAACCTCAGGACCTCATTAGCTCTTGTAATGTCTCAACTGGTTTTAGGTTGGGCTGTGGGTCCTTAGCCCTTGGGAACGTATGTTAGCAGGTTTTCACTATTTGGCTTTGAATAGAAAGTAGGAATATTTGGTGAAATGTCTCCAAACGGGGAAACAAGACATCTAACTCTCGGAGCCTCAACTCTTCTCCTTGCTGTTACTTTTGGAAAATAACATGCTCCCAAGGAGAATGTAGCCTTGGACTCAGGCCCCTCCCTTGGCAGCAAGGACGTGGATCACAGGGGCCAATGCAGGTGTGAGAGGAGATCTTGCCCGACAAAAAGTTCTCAAGGTGGTCCAGGACGTCTCTGGTTTTTTTTTTTTTCTGTTTTTTTTTTTTTAATTTTCTTTTTTTTATTAAATCATAGCTGCATACATTAGTGCAATCAAGGGGTACAATGTGCTGGTTTCATACACAATCTGAAATGTTTTCATCAAACTGTTTAACATAGCCTTCATGGCATCTTCGTAGTTATTGTATGAAGACATTTGTATTCTGCATTTAGTAAGTTTTGCCTGTACCCTTCTAAGATGCACTATAGGTGTGGCCCCACCCATTACCCTCCCTCCACTCCATCCTCCCCCCTCCCCTCCCCTCCCTTGCCCATTTCCCCATATTCTTGTGCTATAGTTGGGTTATAGCCTTCATATGAAACCTTTAAATTAGCTTCATAGTAGGGCTGAGTACATTGGATACTTTTTCTTCCATTCTTGAGATACTTTGCTAAGAAGAATATGTTCCAGCT
>CAUYRH010054327.1:0-12630 GCA_963574655.1 Perodicticus potto
ATATTTTCATTGAACTAATTAACATAGTCTTCATGGCATATTCTTAGTTATTGTATGAAGACATTTATATTCTACATTTAGTAAGTTTCACCTGTACCCTTCTAAGATGCACCGTAGGTGTGGTCCCACCAATTACCCTCCCTCCACCCCAACCACACCCCTCCCCTCCCCTCCCTTGCCCCTTTCCCCATATTCTTGTTCTATAGTTGGGTTATAGCCTTCATATGAAACCTATAAATTAGCTTCATAGTAGAGCTGAGTACATTGGATACTTTTTCTTCCGTTCTTGAGATACTTTGCTAAGAAGAATATAATGTTGTTCTTGACTGATCATTGCTGGTGGATTGCTGCCGTTCTGTCCAATTTCCTCTCCACGCTTTTCCAAGCTCTTGGACTTGTTCATTATGAGACTTGATACCTTATTCTTTTTGGTGTTACCAATTATCTCCCACTTACTCCTCTCTCACCCATGTGCTTCCTGGACACATGTGGATAAAATAATAATTTCATTACAGACTGTTCAATGTTTGGTTAGTTCATTTCATTTGCCCAATTTTGGCATTGTGCAAGAGAGAATATATCATGTCTGTATATGTTTAAGGGTATAACAAAATTAAAAATCTGTGCTTGAGATCTGCCTTTCCTTATTGCCGTGTGATATTAGGGAATTTGCTTTAATTTCCGTAAGCCTCTGTTTCCTCCGATATAAAAATGGCAGTGAAGTATTACATATTTCTTAAAGTCATTGTAGGGAGTAAGTAAGATAATCGATGCAAAGAATTTAACATGTAAGTAGGACAAAGTAAGAATTTCAAAATTAAAAGGACTATTTTATACAATTATAATGCTTTTGTCATGATTATGCTAAAATGTCAATACTCCCGCAGCATTAGTTTAATACTTTAATTACTGCTTCAGTCGGCGCATGTTAAGCTATGTTGTAGCAACAGACAACTTCACAAAGCCCAGGGGAGCTTTGTGAAAAAGATTTATTTTTCAGACATGAGACAAGTCCGTTTCAGACCAGCTGCAGAGCTCTGCTCTGTGTTACCATGTTCTGTACAACACCACAGCAGGCACTTAGAAAGGACACGCATGTCCCCTCTGCAAAAGTAAGGAGCGGTAACACTGTCAGTGCACTGGTACCTAAAACTTCCCTCTTAAAACTGGCAAGCTGGGCGGTGCCTGTGGCTCAAGGAGTAGGACATCGGCCCCATATGCCTGAGGTGGCAGGTTCAAACCTGGCCCCGGCCAAAAAAAAGCTGCCACGCTTCTCACATTTCATTGGCTAGAGCAATCACATGATCATGTTTCAAGGTGTCAGGGAGGTTCAGTCTGGTCCTTCACCTAGAGAGAGGGATAAAATAAAATCTCAATGGATAGCATCAATTCCTACTACAATTATTATGTTTCATATCTCCCAGGTGCTATATTAAGAAATAAAGTTTTAAAACCAACATGATTTGTAATGTGAGATCAGAAAAAAGCACTCTCCTTAGAGAGTCAAACCTTTTTAAATTAGCTTTACTTTGAAACAGTCCTGAAACAAAGGCATTCATGTTGCACAGTGAGATAGACTTGACTCCCAAATCCCTGCAGAATCAGACCTTCCAGCAGACGGGTAGAAGGTCTTGTTCCAGCTCACAATCTTATTCAAGGATCCTCTTAGTTCTGATAGTGTAGAAGAGTTATCTTGGAGTTTCATTTTGTGTTTAACATACAGATACTTTGCTTTCACAGCAGAACTTGAGAAATAAGAATACCAAACAGGGTTATCAAGAAAGTTAAGGTAGCATTTTATTCAAAGGTAGGAATCAATTCACCTTATTTAACATTTAATTCATTTCTAGTAAGACTCTTAGACATGTGAAATATATAAGTGAAAAAAATAAGCATTTTCATAAAATCACAATAGAAATATATGCATGTATGCTCTTATATCTGTATAAAATATGAATAAAATTAAAATATAATTTAAACATGTATTATACTCCTTAGCTATTCATAATATATTTTATTTATATACTGTATATTTTATTTTTATATTGTAATCCTTGGGGAACAAAATGTAGAAATGGGCCTAAATTATTACATATTTCTTAACATTATTTTTCATAAAAGGTAAACATTTATAGTAGTATATACGAATGGAATATATTTTCATAACAAGTTTTTCATTGATTTATCTGTTTTACATGGTTTAAGATGAACCAATCCAGATCTAGGAAGATTATTTCAGCACTTATAATCTTATTGTATGGTTATATCTTGTTAATTTTTTAAACTTGCACTTTAAAGCATTGTTAACTTTTTTCCCAAAGTTAAGGGTGCCAGATTATTTGATCCAGGTATTATACATAGTTTTCTTTTTTTTTATTGAGTCAAATACATATAGATGATGAATACATTTATGCATATGTGGGGTATAATGTGTTGATTTTTTTTTATATAATCTGACGTGGTTACATCAAACCAATCAACATAGCTTTCTCCCCATTCACTTGATTATTGTGTTAAGACATTAATGTTCTACCCTTGACAGATTTGACTTGAACCCTTGCAATATGCTCCATAGGTATGTAGTTATTCTTAGTGGATAAGGCAAAGATGCATTCAGGGAGACAAAGATCAGAAGGAGTAATGGGCAAATAAGGTCTACATAGTGTTCAGAACAGAGAGGAGCCAGAGCTGGGTCTTTCCAAAATAAAGTGCTTAGTAGGAGTCATCACTTAATGTTGATAATGTTAGGAGTTGCTAGAAGCACCCTGTGTAGTTCTAGTCCAGAGCAATTGTTCACACACCAATAGAGAATCAGTAAATTCCTAACACTGCATGTAAATCCTAAGAGGAATATCAGATTCAGCAAACCCCACTACTAATTGTTATTAATTACAGTAAAATATAACCTCTGTCAGGGCAACTTAGATTTGAAACTATTAAAGTATAATAATGAGAATGACAGTATCATATATTATGA
Organism: Perodicticus potto; assembly: GCA_963574655.1. NCBI lineage: Eukaryota > Metazoa > Chordata > Mammalia > Primates > Lorisidae > Perodicticus > Perodicticus potto. Next base: position 2,978 of record CAUYRH010054327.1, read on the forward strand.
ACACCCGATTAAAATGTATAAAATAAATTTTGCATAGATCACTAGAATTCTTCAAAATAATACTATAACGTGCACTATTTTACAAAATTCAAGAGCACGCATACTCAGTCTCAGAGAAGTTACCTGTCTCTTACACGGTTTTCAACTGGTAGGTGGGGCGGCCGAGGTCTAAGGGCAGGCCTGTCTGTCCTCAGATGTGAATACTGTCCAGCTCTCTGCCCCAGCGCGGAGCTGGCTGGAAGCTGCCTGTGCCCACTCAGCTGTCACTTACATCTCAAACCTTGGCACAGGGACCTGCTTATAGTTAGTTGTATGTTGTTGTGATGCATAAAATAAAGAAAGATACATTATTCTTCCACCCCATCCTTTTAAAACTTGAAGACGGCTAACTTCTCTTTAAACCAGAATTTTGACTATGTAGTTTGATGATCCATTTTGAATAAAAATACTAGTTCGTTTTCCTCTCTCTCCCCCACCTCCTTTCTTCTCAACTATATTCCTAAAACGCCTACATTTCTAGAGAGGTACTTTCTCAAGACACCTCATTTGAGGGAAGGGAGAATAAGGCAATAGGTCTCTGTTCATTTCAAAAAGAATAGTTCTGCTCTTGCCTCTCACATATGAAAGTTGTCTACTGACTTTTTTTAGAGTTTGGTAGGGAAAAGACAGAAGGCAATGGAAGTACTGTATTGCATCCTTATATGGTCCAATGAGACACATATTGTTATTACCTCAATTTTATAAATTATGCACCTGACACCCATAAAGGTTTAGTATTTTACTCCAGATCATACAAATGGACGCAGAGTCAAGATTCAAAAATCTTAGAAATATCAGACTCCAGAATCTATCCCTTAAACGTGGAATATTTAGAATATTACTTGATGGTCAGTGCCTGTGGCTCAGTGTGTAGGGTGCTGGCCCCATATACTGAGGGTGGTGAGTTTGAACTTGGTCCCAGCCAAACCACAACAAAAAAATAGTAGGGCATCATGGTGGGCACCTGTAGTCCCAGCTACTTGGAGCCTGAGGCAAGAGAATCTCCTAAACCCAAGAGCTGGAAGTTGCTGTGAACTGTGACACCACAGCACTCTACTGAGGGTGACAAAATGAGACTCTGTCTCTAAAAACAAAAACAAACAAAAAAATAAGAATATTGCTTGGCACAACATAAGTACTCCATGAATATTTTATCATTGTCTTGTTTTTCCTCAGCTGCCTTATACAGAATGTTTTCTACTGTGATGAGGAATTGAAAAGAAAAATGATTTCACTTAAAATGTAAGAGAGTGAATGACGATCTAAGATAGATCTTCCTGCCTGTTGCAAAATGGGGACAGAAAAAAAGATAATTTGTTTCATAACTTATTGTAAAATAATCTTGTTATTTGCTTAAATGACCATACTCTCCATAGAAAAATAGAAACCAAAATTAGAGCAAAAATACGATGAAATTAACATATTCGTAAGTGTTGAACACATTATTTAAAAACTAAAGCATGCTTGACTATATGCACAGACAAACCATATCAAAAATTCAATTCATGTCTTGCAAAATGCTTCGAACAAATACAAGACGAGTGTCAGCTACTAAGCTCAGTCTATGATGTTCTTGTACCTTTACTTCAGATAATATGTGTTAGTCTCCATAGATACATTGTGCATGGTGGTAATCAAAAAACAAGGTCAATGGTTTTCACAACTTGGGTTTGTTTATACCACACGTCCACTTAGAATTGGCTGGGGACACACAAGCACAGCACGTAAGTCAAATGCATCCAATGAAGTAACTAATTAACGTGTAGAGGGAAGAGGAGGCCACGCTTACATAGAGAAGCATAGATTGATCTTAAACAGAACATGAGCATAATGTCTGTGCAAAGAGTAAGGTAACAGTACAGTGAGAATTATGCACATTAACAATACATAGATTTAAGAACTATGTACATTGGGTGGCGCCTGTGGCTCAAAGGAGTTGGGCGCCGGCCCCATATACCAGAGATGGTGGGTTCAAACCCAGCCCCGGCCAAAAACTGCAAAAAAAAAAAAAAAAATTATGTAAATTATAAAACATGTAAAACCACAGCAAATATCTCCTTTACATAAGGAGAACAATAAAGTAAAAAGACACATGAAAACTTTTAGATCACCTGTGACAGAGAGGGGCCTGAAATTAGGTAGCAAGGAAAATATTATATTCTTTATGGAAATAATTATTTTAAAATTAGCTTTGGCCAATAAGGTATGAAATTGCTTCACTATCAACTAATGATCATGTATAATATTATTTCATTTACTAAATACTATTCCATTTCATTGAGATTTTAATGCATGCAACAACACATAATTGATAAAAATGTATTTCCTTTTTTTAATAAGAAACAATACCGCAACATAAACTCATTTATGTATTTGCATGTATCTTTTAAAAATGATACATAATAAATGTTCATATTAGCTTGTTATTTCTAACAGGTTTTTTGGTTTTGGTTTGGTCATTAGATCTAAGTGTAGTATCATAGTGTCTGGGAACGAGAACAATTTGACTTCTTCCTTTCTAATTTGCAAACCCTTTATTTCTTTCTCTTGCCTAATTGCTCTAACTTGGATTTTCAGTATTATGTTGAAAAACAATTCAGAAAGTTGGCATTCTTGTTTTGTTCCAGATCTTAGAAGTAAGAAGTGCTGTCAGAAAGTCGCTTCTTCACTGTTAAAACTATACTAAAATGCAGAATGCAAGCAAGAAACTTTCTTTGCTGGGCATTGGTTTTAGTTTGAATCCGTGAGCCTGGATTTGAGCATCCTGGTTGGCAACAACTGGGATTCAGGTATACCTGTGCTAACACTGCCATCCTGCTGGAGAGCGAGGTAAAATTCTTGCCCCTGCAAAGGTCAAGTCTTATGATATTTAGGATATTTTGTCCAAATACACAGGGATAATTGTATAGAAAAGACCCATTATCGAAACGTTTACTTCTCTTTTCTTTATCTGTGTGATCCTAGTATAACTATTCCTCTTTTAATTGCATCTGACTTTAGGTTACATTTAAGTGAGTAGAGCCTCCTAATGTGGCTCACTCATAAGGAAAGCTATTCTAAAACCATTCTTCGCTAGATACTTATATGTATTTTGTAACTATTTTTTTGTGCTGTTTCAAATGTACTAAACAGTCTTCATTTTCACCTGTTGTCCCTCGTGGGGGGGCGGGAAGTGATCAATTTGAAAGGTATTGTCTTCAAGATCTGAAAGTGTATTTCATAGATAACTTTAAAATATTTCACTTGAACACCACCATACATCTAGGTCAGTGGTTCTCAGCCTTCCTAATGCTGGAGCCCTTTAATACAGTTTCTCATGTTATGGTGACCCCCAATCACAAAATTCTTTTCATTGCTACTTCATGGTTTATACTTACTCTTGCATCTTTACTATCTCTTTTTATGAAGTAGCAACAAAAAGAATTTTATGGTTGGGGGTCACCACAACATGAGGCACTGTATTAAAGGGTTGCGGCATTAGGAAGGTTGAGAACCACTGCTAGCTGACGGTGTTCTGTTGGGAGAGAAGGCTCTGGAACCTGGGCGCTCCGCTGTGTCCTGCGGGCTTCTTGTACCCATGGAGACTTCACTTTTTTGTTGTGAAACTTTGCTTGTAGAAAAACTATTGTTGTGAAGTAGAAGTTCTCTCTTTCTTTTTGCAAAGGATAAGAAACAGAATAAAATTTAATGCATTGACAGTTTTTCTTTGGGTAATTTAAAAATAAAACAGGAAAACATGGCATACCCATTAGTTTTTAAAAATCAAATTTGTAAACACTGCTCAAATCCGAAAGTACTTTCCTTTCTGTTCAAGTTCCTCATCATCTATGTAGAAAATCAGAAAAAACTACAAATCACTGAATGAAAGCAATAGTAAGCAAGCATTTGGAACGTTCATATTAGCTGGATATAATTCTTTGCTATTGATTAGTATTAATTTGCTTTTAATTGAGATTAGTCATTCTTAAGACTTTTTGAAGAACATTTAAGGCAACATGTTTTTCTTAGTTTTCTGAATTCTTTACCTTTTCACAAATGCTTCATGTCAGCTATTAAATTTTATCTTGACGTTTGCAAATTTTGCTTTATTCTCCCACTTTATTTAGGAGAAATTGGTTTAATAATTTCATTTACTTCTGTGATACAAATATTAGATTGCCTTATTTTAGAATACATCTGGTCAATTACCTGTTGTATCGGTAACTAAGCCAACTTTATTTGATTTTGGATTTCTATGTAGATATATAATTGCTTATCAGTGCCTTTAATTGACTCTCAGAAACTATTTTGAACTTGTTATGTTTGTTTTAATCCCTTACTTGGCCTTTCATAAGATACATTGTAATTGAACTATTATTGAATCTCATCAGAGCACACACATTTCTTTTCAGTTACGTAAAATAATCCCCATGTGGTTATGATTTGTTTGACTTTTTTTTATTACTTACACCTGCTTTATCTCTATTTTTATGTCTTTTATCTCCTCTACTAATTGGAAAGTAAAGTGAATCTGTATTCTACTAATAGATGTGTAATCTGCATCCTACTAACACACATATAAGATAAACACATTTTTATAACAGTTCCTATAAGCATAATTATTTTAAATCATATTCAAATATCTATGTTTTTAGTTTAGTGGATTATTAATAGTTTATAAACAATTCAAAATAAGTCATTTAAATTGAATTTGTAGAACTCAGAGGCACTCGGAATACTGTTAATTGCTGTAAGGTAAATGCCCTTTTTGTGGAATCTCCTCATATGATCCAAGGTCCTACTTAGCTTTAAAATAACTCTCTACTTTGAAAAATCCATTCTAAGCTTGAAAAAGCACATAATTTTTTAGAACAGGAATTGTTTGACAAAGACAAACCTCTCGATAATCTTTCCCTATACTGTCTATCTTCATTTCTTCTAAATGAGAACCTTCTCAGTTGCCTGTACTTAATCTGGGATCTTTAATATCTCTTTCTCAAGTAGCTCTTCACTTGAATTATTATTAACCTTTAAAGAATAATAACAACAATGGCAAAACAAAGTAAGTAAAACTTTCCCTTGACCTTATTAAACAAATGGAGTATTATTTTTTCTTCCTTTCACTACAAAATAAATATAATAGTTGAAACTCAGGCCCTTCTTCTAATTTATTCTTGTTTCACTCCAAAATTTCGATGACACTCCTCTCTGCAGGGTTGTCAGATAGGTCTTAAATACTGTCTTACAATAGGTACATTTCAAGGAAGAGAAGGCTGTAAATGCTTAAGGATGTGTGCACTGGAGCCAGCCTTCCTATATTTAATTCTCAGCTCTGCCATTTACTTGCCTCCTTGTTATTTGTGAGACATCCCTAACACAGTGCTTATATTCTAAAATTCTTCGGAGGTTTAATGTGTTAGACCTATGGCATGATTGGATATGTAATATCATTAGGTGCTGCTGTTGTTCAAAGTTTCACATAGGCATTTTCCTTTGTCTCAGATAATTTTTCCAGATTATTCACGCAGGCTTGGCTCTTTCTTATCTTTTCATCTCCGCTCTAACAGCACAGACTTAGAGCAGTTTCCCAAATCAGTCTATGTAGAGTATTTTTGCCCCCACCTCAATCTGTTTTTTTCTATCACATTGTTATGCTACTTTATATTATTGTTTTCTTTACTGCTTATTTGTATTTTTAATATTCTTGCCTATTTATTATTTAATAGCAATCTTCACAGCAATATTCTTAATAGAAATAGGATCCACGAAAGCGTATCTGTCAGGTTAATGACACTATCTTCAGAATATACCAAGTTTTCCAGAAATATCTATTGAACTTATAAAAATTCACCACCCCTATTATGTGAAATATTAGCATCGAATTGCTTCTAGCCTTTTAGAATTGTAGTTCAGGAAGACTTATCCACTCTCCAGCAAAACTATACAGGTGAAAATTTGCAGACATGATCTTGCCTATAGAAAAACTAAAGCATTCTATTAAAAAGAACTACTAGAGCTAATAAGTGAGTTCATTGATATTGCATGACACAAGATTATTTCACAAAAATCAATTACACTCTCTAAACTAGCAGCAAACAATCTATAAGTAAAATTAAGAAAAATTTTTCTCTTCAATAGCATACAAATAAAGCACTAGAAATAAATTTAACAAAAAGTGCAAAACATAGTAAGAAAACTGTAAAACTGTTGAAAGACATTAAAAATGTAATTATATGAGAAAAGCATTCCATCTTCACAGAACAGAAGACTTAATATTGTTATGAGGTTAATATTGCCAAGTCGAACATCAGATTAAATGCAATTTCTGTCAAAATCTCAGTTCATTGTTTGCAGGAATTAACAAAGTGACCCTTACATTTATATAGAAATGCAAGGGCATGAACTATTCAAACTAATCTTTAAAGAAAAACAAAGGTTAGGGACTAATACATCCTGGTTGCAGGACATACTACAAAACTTTAGTAATTAATTAGTTTGGTAAAAGTAAAAGAATAGATACATACATCACAATGAAGGCCTCGAGGAATGATTCTAGGATAATATTCACACACAAAAATGTAATCAAAATGGATCAAAGAACTGAACGTGAGGCTCAGAGCCCACAAAACTCTTAAAAGTGTGAATGTTTAGGTCTAGAACTTCATAAACTTGGATTTGGGAGACGATTTTATTGGATATGATACCAAAAGTATAAGCAATAAAAGAAAAGAATTGATAAATAGTACATTATCACGGGTATAGATTTTCAAGTTTCAAAAGATGCTAACAAGAAAATGAAAAGTCTACTCTAAACATTTGAGAAAATATTTGCAAACGATGTGTCTGATAAAGGATTTATATCTAGAATATAATAAGAATGCTTACACATTAATAATAAAAAGACAAACAACTCAATGGGAAATAGGCAAAGAGCCTAAATCGACATTTCTGCAAAGCATTTACCATATATGAAGGTCCAAGAATTACAGTAAAATGCTCAATATCATTAGTGATCAGGGAAATGGAAATTGAAGTTATGAGATACCACCTGACATCACTCAGGTGGCTATAATTCATAAGACAAATAATCATAAGGTTGGAAAGATGTATGGAAATGGAGAATTTCATATATTGTGGCTTTAATAAAAATTGATGCAACCACTATTGAAAATAGTCTGACAGTTCTTTCAAATGTGAAGGATAGATGTACTGCACAACTTGGAAATTCCCCTGGTAGGTATATCTCTCTTAGAAATTAAAATATATCCACACAAACCCTCTACACAAAGGTGCATAGCACTATTATTATGTTAGCCTATAAAGTAGACACAACCCAAATGTATAATGACTGATACATGAACAAATAATTTGTGGTATATCCATGTTTTTGAACGGTTACATAAGCCAAAAAGACTTCAAAATATGCTGAAATAACATATCTTGAGTAAATAATAAAACTGCTCCATTGCGCTGTAACTAAGTGACCTGTCACTGGGTTTTATTTAAGGACCATGCCTGGAGCACCTCTCCAAGGCTTCACTTTATTTAAGGACCACGCCTGGAGCACCTCTCCAAAGCTTCACTTTTCTCCTCATCTCACCTTTTCTAAAACAGAACACTTCTCCCTGTTTCATCTTGTCTTCCTAACTTCCCTTTTTCTTTTACTTCAAACATTTACCCAGGTTTGAAATATTTGCCCTCCTTTCCGCCTCCTGTGTTCATTCATCTCCCTTTATTGACTAATTCCTTCATTTCCCCTGTCCAGGCTCTACCTGCTCTCACACATGTAGCATGTTACGAATAAAAGAAATACTGTGAGAAGTATAATTGTTTTGTAATATATGTCATATCCAGTTGTGCAAAGAAATTCCATTCCATATCAGCTATTTTTATTGGCTTTGAAATTCTTTAGTATTTCACTTAAATTTTGACAATATTCTTAATATAAGTGTAAGTTTTTTATGTTTATTTTTATTTTTTTAGTCCTTCTTACAATCATGTTTTGCCTGCAGAAGGTGTGGCCCACACCAAGACCCCACCCCTTGCTCCTTCCCTCTCTCTGCTCTTCCTTTCCCCACCCTTTCCTCATTCTTTCTCTCTCTGCTCTCCCCTTCCCCCACCCCCACTGTGTCATTAATTGTCCTCATCAAAATTGAATAGATAGGATTCATGCTTCTCCATTCTTGTGATGCTTTACTAAGAATAATGTGTTCCACTTCCATCCAGGTTAATACAAAGGCTGTAAAGTCTCCATCTTTTTAAATGTCTGAATAATATTCCATAGTGTACATATACCACAGCTTATTAATCCATTCCTGGGTTGGTGGGCATTTAGGCCGTTTCCACATTTTGGTGATTGTAAATTGAGCTGCGATAAACAGTCTAGTGCAAGTGTCCTTATGATAAAAGGATTTTTTTCCTTCTGGGTAGATGCCCAATAATGGGATTTGCAGGATCAAATGGGAGGTCTAGCTTGAGTTGTTCGAGGGTTCTCCATTCTTGCTTCCAAAAAGGTTGTATTAGTTTGCAGTCCCACCAGCAGTGTAAAATTGTTCCCTTCTCTCCACATCCATGCCAGCATCTGCAGTTTTGAGATTTTGTGATGTGGGCCATTCTCACTGGGGTTAGATGGTATCTCAAAGTGGTTTTGATTTGCATTTCTCTAATAATTAGGGATGATGAGCATTTTTCATATGTTTGTTGGCCATTCATCTGTCTTCTTTAGAGAAGGTTCTATTCATGGCTCTTGCCCATTGATATATAGGATTGTTGGCTTTTTTCATGTGAATTAATTTGAGTTCTCTATAGATCCTAGTTAGCAAGCTTTTGTCTGATTCAAAATATGCAAATATCCTTTCCCATTGTGTAGGTTGTCTGTTTGCTTTGGTTGTTGTCTCCTTAGCTGTACAGAAGCTATTGAGTTTAATTAAGTCCCATTTGTTTACTTTTGTTGTTGTTGCAATTGCCATGGCAGTCTCCTTCATGAAGTCTTTCCCCAGGCTGATGTCTTCCAGTGTTTTTCTTATGCTTTCTTTGAGGATTTTTATTGTTTCATCCCTTAAATTTAAGTTCTTTATCCATCTTGAATCAATTTTTGTGAGTGGAGAAAGGTGAGGGTCCAGTTTCAGTCTTTTACATGTGGATATCCAGTTCTCCCAGGACCATTTATTGAATAGGGAGTCTTTTCCCAAAGGTAGGTTCTTGTTTGGTTTATCGAAGATTAGGTGGTTGTAAGATGTTGGTTTCATTTCCTGGTTTTCTATTCAATTCCAAATGTCTCTGTCTCTATTTCTGTGCCAGTACCATGCTTATCTTGATGACTATGGCTTTGTAGTACAGCCTAAAATCTGGTATGGTGATGCCCCTAGCTTTGTTTTTATTACTAAAAACTGCCTTAGCTATACAGGTTTTTTTTCTGGTTACATACAAAAGGCAGAACCATTTTTTCCAAATCTTGAAAGTATGATGTTGGTATCTTAATAGGGATGACATTGAATAGGTAGATTGCTTTGGGAAGTATAGACATTTTAACAATGTTGATTCTTCCCAGCCATGAGCATGGTATGTTCTTCCATTTGTTAAGATCCTCTGCTGTTTCCTTTCTTAGGATTTCATAATTTTCTTTATAGAGGTCC